>CM076577.1:922231618-922466129 GCA_034641835.2 Pinus albicaulis | reverse complement strand
GAGGAAAGACTGAAACAATAGCTAATTTACAGGAGGCCTCTACAGTAGGAGATGTGGCACGAAGCATACCCATAATTAACGCAGCATTGGAGGACCGGCAAGCGGATTACCAATCTACCATGATAGAGCTGGAAGGTAAACTGTTCTCTCAAACTGTTTCTGTTTTGATAGATCCAGGAGCAAGTTTAAGTTATATAATCCCTAAGTTAGTAGAAATCTGTAAGTTGCCAAGTCAGAAATTTAAGAAGGCCTGGTTGGTTCAATTAGCCACAGGAGCTAAAAGAAAAGTTAGTGCCAAAATACCAGACTGTGCACTACATATCAGCGGACAACAATTAGTAGTGGACTTAAATATTCTGCCCTTGGGATCCTACGATGTGTTATTGGGCATGGATTGGCTGGAAAAGCATTGGACACTTTTAGATTGTAAGGAAAAGAAAATTTATTACAGAGATCAGAATGGAAGTCGCCAAGAAATTCAAGGCATAAGGAAGCCCACACAGTTACGCCTAATTACAGCCTCCCAGATGGGAAAATGTATTAGAAAGGGGTGCAGACTGTATGCCATCCAAGTCGGATTATCAAAAGCCAAGGACAAGGCAGCTCTACCGGAGGACATACCAGTGATACAGGAATTTTAGGATGTGTTTCCGGAAGAAGTACCCAGATTACCACCTAAAAGAGACGTTGATTTTACAATAGAGCTGTTACCAGGAGCTTCACCAGTATCCCAGACTCCTTACAGAATGAGTGTACCAGAGTTGACAGAACTAAAAATGCAGCTCCAAGAATGATTGGATAAGGGGTATATACGACCCAGTGTATCCCCTTGGGGGGCACCAGTGCTGTTTGTTAAAAAGAAGGATGGAACCATGCGCATGTGTATGGACTATCGCCAGTTAAATAAGTTGACGGTTAAGAACAGGTATCCCCTACCCCATATTGATGACTTGTTCGACCAAGTTAGAGGAGCTACTGTGTTCTCGAAGATCGATTTGCGATCTGGCTATCACCAGATTAGAATTAAGGATGAAGACATCCACAAAACAGCTTTCCGCACAAGGTATGGCCACTACGAGTTTGTGGTGTTGCCTTTTGGGCTAACTAACGCACCAGCCACCTTTATGAGGCTAATGCATAGTATTTTTCACCCTTATCTGGACAACTTTGTGTTAATTTTTATTGATGATATACTGATCTACTCCAAGAACGCAGAAGAGCATAAGGAGCATTTGCGTATGGTGCTGGAACTGCTTAGGAAGCACCAGCTGTATGCAAAATTTAGTAAGTGTGACTTTTTCAAAGGAGAAATACAGTATCTTGGACATGTAATATCTGAGAAAGGTATAGCAGTGGATCCGGAGAAAATTAAAACTATTTTGGAATGGAAGGTGCCACAGAGTGTGGCAGATATAAGGTCATTCATGGGGCTGGCTGGTTATTACCGGCGGTTTATAAGAGGATTTTCCAAGATAGCTTTTCCTATTACATCCTTGCAAAGAAAAGGGAAAGTTTTCAAATGGACCAGGGAGTGTCAGGACGGTTTTGAAAGACTGAAGCAGTTACTGACAACAGCACCCGTGTTAAGTGTGGCAGATCCGAGCAAGGAATTCGAGGTTTGCACAGATGCGTGCAAGGAATGTGTTGGGGCTGTGTTGTCACAGGAGGGAAAAGTGATTGCCTATGAATCCCGTAAACTGAAGGATCATGAGCAGCGATACTCAGCCTATGATTTAGAGCTAACTGCGGTTGTGCATGCTCTCCGGGTATGGAGGCATTATTTACTTGGAAAAAGGTTTGTGTTAAAAACTGATCATAGTAGTCTAACCAGCTACTTTAAGCAGGCTGATTTAAACTCTCGGCAGGCTAGATGGAATGCCTTCTTGAGTGAGTTTGATATTGATCTTCAGCATGTAAAGGGAAAAGAGAATAAGGTTGCGGATGCATTAAGTAGGAAGTTGCATAACGTCTATGAGATATATGTTAATCAGATCGAAAACAAGTTCCTGGAACAGATCAAAGAAGAAACAGACAAGGATCCGGAATACAAGTATTTGTGGCAGCAAGCACAGGAATCTAGGAAGCAAGGCGAACCAAGGGAATATGAGATTAATCAGAACGGGTTGCTGACTTTCAAGAAGAGGATAGTTATTCCAAATAGGATGGAACTAAAAACCATGATTCTGGATGAATACCACAGAAGTAATTACGCAGGACATCCGGGATATCAAAAAATGCTGACAGCAATAAGAAAGGACTACTGTTGGCCAGGCATGAGGAAGGATATCGAAAATTACCTGAGCAGATGTTTAGAGTGCCAGCAGGTGAAGGTCGAGCATCGGCATCCGGCGGGACTGATGCAGCCTATACCCATTCCTGAATGGAAATGGGAGGTGATCTCGTTGGATTTTATCACCGGACTACCAAAAACAAAAAGAGGTAATGATTCTATAATGGTAGTTGTGGATCGACTTAGTAAGTCGGCACATTTTATACCCGTCCAATCCACTTATAAGACGGTACAAATAGCAGATCTGTTCATGCGTGAAATATTCAGATTGCACGGCATACCTAAGACTGTTATTTCAGACAGAGATGTAAAATTTACATCAGCATTCTGGAAGACTCTGTTTTCAGGTTTGGGAACGCAAGTACATTTTAGTACTGCGTACCACCCGCAAACCGACGGACAAACTGAGCGAGTAAATCAAGTACTGGAGGACATGCTGTGAATGTATGTCATGCAGCAACCAATTAAGTGGGAAGAGTATCTTCATTTGATAGAATTTGCCTATAACAATGGATACCAAGAATCCTTAAGAATGAGCCCGTTCGAGGCATTGTATGGGCGGCAATGCAGAACTCCCATTAATTGGAGCAGTCCTGAGAATAGAATTATGCTGGGACCCGACATGCTGGCAGAGATGGAAGCAGAGGTGAGGAAAATTAGACAGAACCTGAAAGCGGCACAGGACAGGCAAAAAGTGTACGCAGATAAAAAGAGATCGTACCGAGAATATGAGATTGGGGATCATGTATATGTTCGAATTAAACCAAAGAAAAGCACATTGAGATGGGCGTCTTGTGCTAAATTAGCACCCCGATTCTGCGGCCCTTTCCAGATACTGGAGAGAGTAGGACCGGTAGCATATCGTTTGGCTCTTCCTAGTCACATTCGGGTGCATAATGTTTTTCACGTATCGTTATTAAAACGATATGTTCATGATCCTAGACACATAATACACTGGCAGAACATACAGGTAGAACCAGACGGGGAGTTTCTGGTCGAGCCTCACAGTATCATCGACCGGAGGGAAATCATGCTCCGGAAACGAGCCATCGCCCAGGTTAAAGTGCAATGGAAGCACTTTGGACCCGAGGAAGCTACCTGGGAAGACGAGAATTTTGTTCGGGAAGCATATCCTGAGCTTTTTCCTTGAATTAAGATAAGAACACCAGGGACGGTGTTCTCTTCCAGAGGGGGAAAACTGTAACCACCCTCTTAGTCATTAACAATGATTAAATTTTTTTAACTAATTATGAGTTAATTGTGACTACTGTTATTTGGAAATTCTGAATAAAGTTAATTTTGATGAGAAATAAAAGTTACTGAGAAATTAGTTTCTTGTGTAAAAATTTATGGTAAAGTGTACCGTAATCGTAGTTTCGTTGGAACAAAAGAAATGCGCTGGGGACAAGCCCACATAAAAAAAACTCCCTGGAATAAGTAGAACATTCCAAGAGAGTTTTGGGGTTCTGCAGAAGGGAAAAAACCTCTGTGTTCTGGAAGGAAATTGCCAGATCAGAGCGTTAACTGGGTTGGAGACTGGACCGGACTGTCCCGAGTCTCCCCAGTATTCTGTTCCACTGGAGTTGGAGGAATTGAACCGGATTGTTCAATCGCTCCTCCAGAATCACCACAGTGATAATCATCACAGGCACAAAGCTTGGAGGGAAAACTGGGCATGTAGTTGCCAGTTTATGGTTGGGAGGAAACGGGCATCTACGGCCATCTTAAAAAAAACAGATGAGTTTGCTATTTCAGAAAATTGATGATAGTGACATTTATTTCTGTATGTTATTATTAAATGAATGACTGATTTGGAGTAAATAGAGTAGTTTCTTTAATGTGCAATAACAAAAATGAAGTAAAAGAAAATTTCAGAAATTCTAAGCCCGCACCTAAAAATAGATACAAAAGTAGTAGTATGATTCTGTTAATGAATACAAGTAAGACAGAGTCTAGGGTTACCGCAAAGAAATGATAGAATACGTACTACACTCAGTAACACAGAGATGACAGATTAAGTATTACGCACAGTAACCAGGAGTAATAAACTCTTAGATATATCAATGCAATGTAAGATATATTTGCGCTTATAGTTCCATGTCACACAATACCAACAACCTAAGACCCTAAGAGTATGTAAAAGCAGGGACCCAATACCCCCGTTGACCCATGAGCAAGACACCGAACCCTCCGCTCTGGGCATGTCGCCCTGACATTTGAATTGCGCGGACTGAGTGGGTGGTCCGGTCACCTGGCTACCCGGCGCTAAGGGAGACCCGGGAGCAGAAAACCATGCGAGAAATATACAGATATATCTATTACAATAACCAGAAGGAAATGTAATGGGAAAAAACGACTGAAATTTAACACATTATTTCCGCAAACCCTGTCACAAGAAGCTCAACCTACAGTAGCACATGTAGCGGAACCACATCAACATCGGAAAATTATGTAAACAAGAGCACTCGGCAGAGAACATATTAACCGAGCAAATCATAGCGGAAAAATAACTTAAATCGCCATAACTTTTATAACCAAATTTTGAAACAATAGTATTGCTTTCCACGGTCAGTTACAAGGAGTAAATCCACACAAAGCGAGCAGTAGAAAACCATAAATATTATTCAGGAGTATTAGTATCAAAAGGAGAATTACTCAGGAGAACAGAAAAGTCATAACCCTGAACGGCATTGTCTACAGACTCGCCAATTAGATAAATGCAACCAAAAAAATACACAGTCTCTACCCTGAAACTCGGGCTGAGATTAAATGAAGAACTTCAACAGTCAGTCCCAGAGATTTTTGCTTCATAACCAGACAACTAAAACTTGCGACTACAGACTATAGATAATGAAACCCTCCCGAATGGGTAAGGTTAAAAATCAACTTCATTCCTCCAAAGAACCGGCTTGGTCGCCTTGAATGGTACCTTGGAATTAGGAGCCGAAGTAAATCCTTTGTCTGACAAGTCGAACACAAGAAATGGGGGATCAAACTGTAAGAGCGGGACGAAGGATGTGTACCTGCGAATAGCACAGTGGAAACTCAAACTTAGTAATGGAAGACTAGTTAAAATATGAACAGCAAAATGTATCGAAGAAACCTCTATGTTATAGAAGAACTGGGCACCTTACCTGGTGAGGCCGATGCAGAATACGAGAGAGGATGGAAGCCTAGCAGCATCATTCTCCATGAGGAGCGCCCTAGCTGAGGAAACCTTGCGAAAACGAACAAGAAAAGACTGTTAAACCCCCAATCAAAGTATTTAACACTTCCATAAATCGCAAGCCGATGTAAACAAAATAACACAGAAGAAATACCAGAAGCGGGGTGGTGAGGTAAACCCTAACCGCTCAGGAGCAGACCAGTCATCTTCGGAATCGAACCTTGGTTGCAGAGTGAGCCAACAGACAAGCTACGCCATGACTCGGCTGGGCCGAGAGCGCCAGAACCCTGCAGGAAGAGGCAAACAATGGAAATGGACCCGGGAAAGGCAGATGGCAAGGGAGGTCATTACCTCCGCCTCGGTATCTGCGCACCGTCCGATCGTGGGCAGATCGAAGGCTAGAAATCGACCAGCTGGAGTGTACACGGATCAAGAGCATCCACCATATCATATGTCGGAATTTAATAACACAGATCCACCATTATACATAACCATAATTCTTCCTTAAATATATGTGGACGTGGCAACCAACAATTCATGACCGGGTACATTTAATTAATCCGATATCAATGATTTAATCAAAGTCACGGCAAACCTTTGTAATGAGAACAATATCCAACACATAATAACAGTACTGAGATGTAATGTAACCATAGAAGCCGAGCTAAGCACGAGTCATAGTGCTGTGGCAATTTGCGAGTAGTTACGGATAATAAATAAATATGTTTGTTGCGGAAGCTTAGGTTGGAGGCATTGGATTATGGCTAATGTCATGTAATTTTTTTTTTACTACTATAGTAGTTGGGTTAATTATTTTATGTTGAATGTTACAAGTGGTATCGGAGCAGCGTTACAACGCTGGGCCCTAGTAGGGTCAACTAACGTTAAACTGTATGTTACTCCTGCACAGTTCAGTAAATTAGGTGAAAGTACCAATGAGGCGAACACCGTCTCAACCGCCACCTCGAAGTGGTGAAGAACTGCCACCACCACCGGAGGGTAACCCCGAAATGTGGGTGCAGCTGGGAATAGAACAGCATCAGCGATCGAATAGGCTGATTGAAGAGCAACAGCAACAGACCCGCATTTTAGTACACACAGTGCAACAATTGCAGGAAGAGATGGAGAGGGTGCGAAGAGAGAATGCAAAAATGATGCAAGAGCAGGAGAGAATCTTGAAAAGCCTCTCTGATAAACAAAATCACAGAAATGAGAATCCCAGTGCTGGTAGGGAATTTCAAGGAAGGAATGAACAGCAGACAGGTGAACAAGAGATAAATCGAAATGAAAGAAGTCCATCACAGCGAAGTAATCTGAACAGGAATTTTCATGAAGCTGAATCTGAAAATGAAACTGAACGGAAGGCAGGCAAAAGACAGAAGGTGGAATTGCATGGGGAATTCAGGAAAATAAAACCACCTACTTTCGATGGAGAAAAGGAAGAAGTGGCTGAAGCTTGGTTGATTAACATGAACAAGTACTTCCAAGTGTATGACTACGACAGTGGACTTAAAGCTCGGTTAGCCATCTACCAGTTGAAAGACAAAGCCACCTTATGGTGGGAAGAAGTGAAGAATGTGCGGGGAATAGAAGATCAGGATGTGACATGGGATAAGTTTCAGCAGTATTTCAAGGACAAGTACTTGACTGAACGTTTTTACGATGAAAAAGCACGAGAATTCCATGATTTGCGGCTGGGGCAGTTGACTATGGACGAGTTTATTGCTAAGTTTACATCATTATTGCGATACGTACCATATTTGAGGGAGGAGAAGGCCAAAGTTCAAAGATTCCTGAGCAGTCTACCCTCCCACATGAAGGAGCGTATTGAATTTGTAAATCCAAAAACCATGGACGAGGCCATTAGGAAAGCAAGATTGTGTTACCAGCAAGCGAAGACCAAGGTGGATCAAGGAAAAGGGTGGCAACCAAGAAAGGAAAATAGGAGCAGTGCTGGTTTTAACCGCAGCAAAACCAGTAAATTTAGGAGCTCTGCCAGGAACTCCATTAATAAACAATTTGGCAGGAACCATCAAAGAATAAGATGGCCTGGGGAGGACAAAACTGTTGAGGCTTCTAGCAAACCTGAACAGGCTCCTAATCAAAGACCACCTCTGCAGTGTTGGGGCTGCGGAGCAGCACACTATTTCCGGGATTGCCCACAGCGAGGAAAAACTGAAACAATAGCTAATTTGCAGGAGGCCTCTACAGTAGGAGATGTGGCACGAAGCATACCCAGAATTAACGCAGCATTGGAGGACCGGCAAGCGGATTACCAATCTACCATGATAGAGCTGGAAGGTAAACTGTTCTCTCAAACTGTTTCTGTTTTGATAGATCCAGGAGCAAGTTTAAGTTATATAAGCCCTAAGTTAGTAGAAATCTGTAAGTTGCCAAGTCAGAAATTTAAGAAGGCCTGGTTGGTTCAATTAGCCACAGGAGCTAAAAGAAAAGTTAGTGCCAAGATAGCAGACTGTGCACTACATATCAGCGGACAACAATTAGTAGTGGACTTAAATATTCTGCCCTTGGGATCCTACGATGTGTTATTGGGTATGGATTGGCTGGAAAAGCATTGGACACTTTTGGATTGTAAGGAAAAGAAAATTTATTACAGAGATCAGAATGGAAGTCGCCAAGAGATTCAAGGCATAAGGAAGCCCACACAGTTACGCCCAATTACAGCTTCCCAGATGGGAAAATGTATTAGAAAGGGGTGCAGACTGTATGCCATCCAAGTGGGATTATCAAAAGCCAAAGACAAGGCAGCTCTACTGGAGGACATACCAGTGATACAGGAATTTCAGGATGTGTTTCCGGAAGAAGTACCCGGATTACCACCTAAAAGAGACGTTGATTTTACAATAGAGCTGCTACCAGAAGCTTCACCAGTATCCCGGACTCCTTACAGAATGAGCGTACCAGAGTTGACAGAACTAAAAATGCAGCTCCAAGAATTATTGGATAAGGGCTATATACGACCCAGTGTATCCCCTTCGGGGGCACCAGTGCTGTTTGTTAAAAAGAAGGATGGAACCATGCGCATGTGTATGGACTATCGCCAGTTAAACAAGTTGACGGTTAAGAACTGGTATCCCCTACCCCGTATTGATGACTTGTTCGATCAAGTTAGAGGAGCTACTGTGTTCTCGAAGATCGATTTGCGATCTGGCTATCACCAGATTAGAATTAAGGATGAAGACATCCACAAAACAGCTTTCCGCACAAGGTATGGCCACTACGAGTTTGTGGTGTTGCCTTTTGGGCTAACTAACGCACCAGCCACCTTTATGAGGCTGATGCATAGTGTTTTTCACCCTTATCTGGACAACTTTGTGTTAATTTTTATTGATGATATACTGATCTACTCCAAGAATGCAGAAGAGCATAAGGAGCATTTGCGTATGGTGCTGGAACTGCTTAGGAAGCACCAGCTGTATGCAAAATTTAGTAAGTGTGACTTTTTCAAAGGAGAAATACAGTATCTTGGACATGTAATATCTGAGAAAGGTATAGTAGTGGATCCGGAGAAAATTAAAACTATTTTGGAATGGAAGGTGCCACAGAGTGTGGCAGATATAAGGTCATTCATGGGGCTGGCTGGTTATTACCGGCGGTTTATAAGAGGATTTTCCAAGATAGCTTTCCCCATTACCTCCTTGCAAAGAAAAGGGAAAGTTTTCAAATGGACCAAGGAGTGTCAGGACAGTTTTGAAAGACTGAAGCAATTACTGACAACAGCACCCGTGTTAAGTGTGGCAGATCCGAGCAAGGAATTTGAGGTTTGCACGGATGCGTGCAAGGAAGGTGTTGGGGCTGTGTTGTCACAAGAGGGAAAGGTAATTGCTTATGAATCCCACAAACTGAAGGATCATGAGTAGCGGTACTCCGCCTATGATTTAGAGCTAACTGCAATTGTACATGCTCTCCGTGTATGGAGGCATTATTTACTTGGAAAAAGGTTTGTGTTAAAAACTGATCATAGTAGTCTAACCAGCTACTTTAAGCAAGCTGACTTAAACTCTCGACAGGCTAGATGGAATGCCTTCTTGAGTGAGTTTGATATTGATCTACAGCACGTAAAAGGGAAGGAGAATAAGGTTGCAGATGCATTAAGTAGGAAGCTGCATAACATCTATGAGTTATATGTTAATCAGATTGAAAACAAGTTCCTAGAACAAATCAAAGAAGAAGCAGACAAGGATCCTGAATACAAGTATTTGTGGCAGCAAACACAGGAATCTGGAGAGCAAGGTGAACCAAGGGAATATGAGATTAACCAGGACGGGTTGCTGATTTTCAAAAAAAGGATAGTTATTCCAAACAGGATGGAATTAAAAACTATGATTCTGGATGAATACCACAGAAGCAATTACGCAGGACATCCGGGATATCAAAAAATGCTGACAGCAATAAGAAAGGACTACTGTTGGTCAGGCATGAGGAAGGATATCGCAAGTTATCTGAGCAGATGTTTAGAGTGCCAGCAGGTGAAGGTCGAGCATCGGCATCCAGCTGGATTGATGCAGCCTATACCCATTCCTGAATGGAAATGGGAGGTGATCTCGTTGGATTTTATCACCGGGTTACCGAAAACAAAACGAGGTAATGATTCTATAATGGTAGTTGTGGATCGACTTAGTAAGTCGGCACATTTTATACCTGTTCAATCCACTTATAAGACAGTACAAATAGCAGATCTATTCATGCGTGAAATATTCAGACTGCACGGCATTCCTAAAACTGTTATTTCGGATAGAGATGTAAAATTTACATCAGCATTCTGGAAGACTCTGTTTTCAGGTTTGGGAACGCAAGTACATTTTAGTACTGCTTACCACCCGCAAACCGACGGTCAAACTGAGCGAGTAAATTAGGTACTGGAGGACATGCTGCGAATGTATGTCATGCAGCAACCAATTAAGTGGGAGGAGTATCTTCATTTGATAGAATTTGCCTATAACAATGGATACCAGGAATCCTTAAGAATGAGCCCGTTCGAGGCATTGTATGGGCGGCAATTCAGAACTCCCATTAATTGGAGCAGTCCTGAGAATAGAATCATGCTGGGACTAGACATGCTAGCAGAGATGGAAGCAGAGGTGAGGAAGATTAGACAGAACCTGAAAGCGGCACAAGACAGGCAAAAAGTATATGCAGATAAAAAGAGATCATACCGTGAATATGAGATTGGGGATCATGTATATGTTCGGATTAAACCAAAGAAAAGCACATTGAGATGGGCGTCTTGTGCTAAATTAGCACCCCGGTTCTGCGGCCCTTTCCAGATACTGGAGAGAGTAGGACCGGTAGCATATCGTTTGGCTCTTCCTAGCCACATTCGGGTGCATAATGTTTTTCACGTATCGTTATTAAAACGATATGTTCATGATCCTAGACACATAATACACTGGCAGAATATACAGGTAGTGGTTAAGCCTGATTGATAAATACTAATGCGATGACAAGAACTTGTTTATTAACTTAAGTTCACTGTGTGCAGGTAGAACCAGACGGGGAATTTCTGGTCGAGCCTCACAGTATCATCGACCGGAGGGAAATCATGCTCCGGAAATGAGCCATCGCCCAGGTTAAAGTGCAATGGAAGCACTTTGGACCTGAGGAGGCTACCTGGGAAGACGAGAAGTTTGTTCGGGAAGCATATCCTGAGCTGTTTCCGTGAAATAGGATAAGAACACCAGGGACGGTGTTCTCTTCTAGAGGGGGAAAACTGTAACCACCCTCTTAGTCATTAACAATGATTAAATTTTGTTAAATAATTATGAGTTAATTGTGACTATTGTTATTTGGAATTTCTGAATAAAGTAATTTTGATGAGAAATGAAATTACTGAGGAATTAGTTTCTTGAGTAAAAGTTGTGGTAAAGTAAAAACAGAACCTGTAGTTGTTGGAACAGAAAAAGAAACAGTTAGACAGTTCTCCACAGAAAAACTCTGGAATAAGTAGAACATTCCAAGAGAGTTTTGGGGTTCTGGAGAAAGGGGAAAACCTCTGTGTGTCTGGAAGAAAATTGCCAGATCAGAGTGTTAACTGGGTTGGAGACTGGACCGGACTGTCCCGAGTCTCCCCAGTATTCTGTTCCACTGGAGTTGGAGGAATTGAACCGGATTGTTCAAACACTCCTCCAGAATCACCACAGTGATAATCATCACAGGCACAAAGCTCGGAGGGAAAACTGGGCATGTAGTTGCCAGTTTATGGTTGGGAGGAAATGGGCATCTACGGCCATCTCAAAATGTATTATTTTCTATTTCGTAAAGTCAAGGATAGTGAGCATATATTTCTGCTTGTTAATATTAAATGAATGATTGATTTAAAGTAAACTGTGAGAAGTTTCTTTAATGTGCACAATAAAAATGAAGTAAAAGAAAAACAGAGAAATTCTAAGCCCAGTACAGATACAAAAGAAGTAGTATGATTCTATTAATGTTTACAAGCAAAACAGAGTCTAGGGTTACCGCAAAGAATTGATAGATTTAAGTACTACATATAGTAAAACAGAGATGACAGATTAAGTATTACGCACAGTAACCAGGAGTAATAGACTCTTATATATATCAATGCACAGAAGATATATTTGCAGTTTATAGTTCCATGTCACACAATACCAACAACCTAGAAGAGTATGTAAAAGAAATCTAATACCGGCGTTGACCCATGAGCAGAAGGGTTCAACCCTCTGCTCTGGGCATGTCGCCCTGACATTTGAATTGCGCGGACTGAGTGGGTGGTCCGGTCACCTGGCTACCCGGCGCTAAGGGAGACCCGGGAGCAGAAAACCATGCGAGAAATATACAGATATATCTATTACAATAACCAGAAGGAAATGTAATGGGAAAAAACGACTGAAATTTAACACATTATTTCCGCAAACCCTGTCACAAGAAGCTCAACCTACAGTAGCACATGTAGCGGAACCACATCAACATCGGAAAATTATGTAAACAAGAGCACTCGGCAGAGAACATATTAACCGAGCAAATCATAGCGGAAAAATAACTTAAATCGCCATAACTTTTATAACCAAATTTTGAAACAATAGTATTGCTTTCCACGGTCAGTTACAAGGAGTAAATCCACACAAAGCGAGCAGTAGAAAACCATAAATATTATTCAGGAGTATTAGTATCAAAAGGAGAATTACTCAGGAGAACAGAAAAGTCATAACCCTGAACGGCATTGTCTACAGACTCGCCAATTAGATAAATGCAACCAAAAAAATACACAGTCTCTACCCTGAAACTCGGGCTGAGATTAAATGAAGAACTTCAACAGTCAGTCCCAGAGATTTTTGCTTCATAACCAGACAACTAAAACTTGCGACTACAGACTATAGATAATGAAACCCTCCCGAATGGGTAAGGTTAAAAATCAACTTCGTTCCTCCAAAGAACCGGCTTGGTCGCCTTGAATGGTACCTGGGAATTAGGAGCCGAAGTAAATCCTTTGTCTGACAAGTCGAACACAAGAAATGGGGGATCAAACTGTAAGAGCGGGACGAAGGATGTGTACCTGCGAATAGCACAGTGGAAACTCGAACTTAGTAATGGAAGACTAGTTAAAATATGAACAGCAAAATGTATCGAAGAAACCTCTATGTTATAGAAGAACTGGGCACCTTACCTGGTGAGGCCGATGCAGAATACGAGAGAGGATGGAAGCCTAGCAGCATCATTCTCCATGAGGAGTGCCCTAGCTGAGGAAACCTTGCGAAAACGAACAAGAAAAGACTGTTAAACCCCCAATCAAAGTATTTAACACTTCCATAAATCGCAAGCCGATGTAAACAAAATAACACAGAAGAAATACCAGAAGCGGGGTGGTGAGGTAAACCCTAACCGCTCAGGAGCAGACCAGTCATCTTCGGAATCGAACCTTGGTTGCAGAGTGAGCCAACAGACAAGCTACGCCATGACTCGGCTGGGCCGAGAGCGCCAGAACCCTGCAGGAAGAGGCAAACAATGGAAATGGACCCGGGAAAGGCAGATGGCAAGGGAGGTCATTACCTCCGCCTCGGTATCTGCGCACTCCGATCGTAAGTATCGAAGGCTGTGAAATCGACCAATTGGAGGTACACGACTGGAAGAGTATCCACCATATCATATGTCGGAATTTAATAACTACTATCCACCATTATACATACCATACTCCCTCAAATATAGTGATTTGGCAACCAACACCATGACCTAGCACATTTAATTAATCCGATATCAATGATTTAACTGGAAGTTACCAAGTAAAACCTTGTAATGAGAAATAATGATTCCGAATGACAATAATAAAGATTTGGGTTGTAATGTAATTCATAGAATGAATAAGCACTTCAGTCATAGTGTCATGGCAATTACAGTAGTTACTTTTTTGATAATAAATAAATATGTTTACAAGTAAGCTTAGGTCGAGTGTACTGATTATGGCTAATGTCAATTCTTTTTTACTACTATAGTAGTTGGGTTAATTATTTTATGTCAATGTTACAATATATATATATATATATATATATATATATATATATATAAAAGCCAAGGTTATATAAAAACATGTAATAAACAATAAATGTAGATAAAGGAACATATAGAAGAATATCCTTTAAGATATTATGAAAAAGACCGAAATTTCGTTTGAATATCTAGAAGTTATTTCTAGTGGAAATGAATGAAAAGCATATGTGTTATACAAAAGGTACAATAGACCTAAGAAAACATAATTTGAATATTATAGAAAACCAGAGTTATCATAACCAGGGTATAAGAAAACAAGAGAGTATAAATATATGCAGGAAAATGAAATAGTTATAAACTGAAATACACTAACACCAATATTGTATAAATAAAAAGAAAAATTGCTACTAGAAGAATGAGTCGAGATTGACCTCAATAATTTTCAAATGACGATTGTCCTAGGTATAAAAATACCCTTAATTACAATACATACTTGAACATAGAAGCATGCAGTTTATAACCTTCTAGAAAGGAAATGTAAACTAATAACTTCAACTTTTCAATTGAAAATAGACAACTAAAGCCTATAATTCGTTCTCGAACTAAGGAGTCACATTCAAGCAGATAAAATCGGTATAGGAATATTTGACCTAGTAAAAGCATTCGAATGTCTTGTAAGTTGCAAAAAAGGCTCTAGTTCGAAGCATTGAAAACAACCAATAATAATATTAATAGCTACAAGTTACTAAAGGAAAACAACTGTTAATCATACAGAGGTAATGAATTAGAATAATTTACAAGTGAAAACAAAACCAAGATAATATTAACCTGGAAGACTTCTTTAAATATTGCGCTTGAATAGAAGATTGTAAAATATAAGTATAATTATATTAGTAAATGAAATTTATATAGTTATAGTAAAAAACCCAGAAAAATGAATTGAAGAGAAAAACCTGAAAATTTTGATTAAAAATTGTTTAGGGTTTATAACCCCATAATAATCTTTAAACTGAAGACTAAAGGAAAAGAATAGAAAATAATATATTTAAACATATTTGTAGTGACTCAACCCTAACTGTGATGTTATCAAATTCGATAAACATATATGATTAAAATTATAAATACTTAACATTTATTTTGAAACAAGAAAACAAGTAGCTGAGACATTTGTATGGTCTGAAGAAGCTATAGAGGAATAAAGTATAGCATATGCCTTGAAAATATTTGGGTTACAGAGAAACCCTATCTATGAGGAAAAACTTATACGAAAGAAAACAAGAAGGAGAATATTGGTATTGTTAAATTTTTACTTGGGTATAGCTAATCCATTCTTGAAATGAACCTAAAGAATTAAAACGAAAAATTATTGGAATTTAAGAGTCAAGCTAAGAACGATAGCGACCAAATAAAACCAAAATACACCTACACAAAAATAACTAAGGTTAAAACCCTGGACATATAAATTTGTATATCATTACCAATAACAAAATTCATCAAATAATGGTTGTAAAAATTACCTTTAAAGATAAATAGTTACAAGATATGGTGTACTTTCACAATTAACAGAAAAATCTTCAAAATAAAACAAACCCTCGAAGCTGAATTCTGAGCTGATGAATTAAATTGGGAAATGGAACCAAAGATAAATTACAAACCCTTGAGTGTACCTGTAAAAATAAAAAATAAAAATAATGAACGCCTCTTAAAGTAGATAGTGGAAAGAATATAAAAGAAAGCACTAAAAACACTCTATCAAAGATAAAATACACTTTCATTAACAAAACTCCACGAGAGATAGGATTTAAGTAGAGAGTGGAAAGAATATAAAAGAAAGCACTAAAAACACTCTATCAAAGATAAAATACACTTTCATTAACAAAACTCCACGAGAGATAGGATTTACATTTTTTCTTTAGAAGGATGACGAACAAAGACATGTAAAGCCAAGACACTTCATGATAATTACATACATAGTAAAGTCAAAGAATTAGCATCAGTTAGTTTGCGAAGCCTTGTAGCTATGTTCGAAACCAATTGAATGAGAAAATGGACAAATCGACAATCATAGTAGTCCTTTGAAATAATAAGAAAACCCACGCACATTGTCGATCTTCTAGGGTTTAATGACGAACGTTGATGTGATCAAATGATTGAGTCAGTGTGTCAACACTATGGTGTGACAAGTGTTCATATAATTATGCGCCACATCTGAGGAAGGGTTTGGAACTATAATGTTAATAATATACCACTTGGAGGACGCAAATCAAATATTGGAAAATTTTAATAAAAACTTATTGAGACTCAAATATATGTAGAGTCATGCCCATGGTAAGAGTTTCATAACATATAACATATGTCATGGTAAGTATTCATCATATAATGTTAATTAATAGTAAATCAGATAACGAAAAACCATCGTTTTGACAATTGGAAGGCAAGAGACTTAGAACAAAATTTTATATGTAAATCTATTTTAATATGAAAGGTGAATCAAAGTGAAATGATATGAAATGGTCATAGAAGACTAGGTAAGCTCATAACTTAGGTTTGAATTCCATATACATTAAGGGTAGTGGAAATAATTTACCCAAAATTTTATGAACCGTAATATGAACAAAAATATCAGTAAAGGATTATTATCAAATCATATGGTTAACAAAAATATCAGTAAATATACAAATGAGGTAATAAAAAATACCAAGGGTTATGACCAAAATCCCCAGTATAGAAAGAGAGAAAAAAAAAACACTTTCGCGAAACAAGTCATATGCTTGTTGTAAATATATCGGAATATCTTCATGTAATTAGAGAATAATAAAATTAGCTAGAAACAAGATATAATACTAAGAAGGAATATCTTGTACTCATGATACATGTATAGAGGAATATAAGCTTTTATAAATTAGATCATTGTGAAATATTGTAAAGTAGTGCTTTATGTCAAATGACACATGTAAAAATAGAGCAATATGGCAAGTAGTAACATAGTTACCTTTAAAATTTGTATTTTTTTTGTATTTAATAAGGTTCATGACAAGTGGTATCAAAATTGTAGGTTACAACATTGGGCCTCTTATGGGTCCTAAACTGAAACATTATTTTCTATGTGACAACGAGATAATCAAACAACTGTTAGGAAAATTTGAAGAATGGTTGAAGACAACAATCAACAGACTTCTGTAGGATCGCCTAAGGAAGGTGAAGAGCCTAATATTGTGCTAGGAACGATGTGAGGAGAAACTTGTAATACAGGTAATCATGAATCTGAAATCATACAAGTAGTCCATAATTTGAAGGAATATTTAGATAGTATTAAATCCAATCAAGAAAAAATGTCCAAAACTAAGGATGAAGAGGATATTAATGGATATATGATTAGAAAACTAGAGGGAAAAAGAGGTAATATAAAAGCTGGAGAAAATCAAAGGAAGAGATATAGAAGTGAATCTATTGACAAAACTTATTCTATAACTTCTGGTGAAATTCAGACTCATGAGTTTCATGATAGGGTGGAACAAAAATATGGTAGTAGTACCTATGTCCAAAAAGAAAAAGACTACATCTTAGTTGCAAGGGAAATTCAAAAAGATTAGACCTCCAAACTTTGAAGCATGGCTTCTGAATATGCCAAAGTATTTCGAGGCTTACAACTACCCTAGCAACTTGAAGTCTAGGTTGGATACATATTAGTTAACTGGTAAAAGTAGCCTTATGGTGGGAGGAAAATAAAGCCATAAAGAGAACTAGAAGCAAAAATATGGCATGGGAAATATTTAAAAAATAATTTAAAATAGGTATTCAACAAAAAGATATTTTGATGAGAGGGCTAGAGAGTGCCAATAGTTAATATTAAGACAATAAACCATGGATTAATTTGTAAACAAATTCACGAGTTTACTAAGATATGTACCATACTTGAAAGAAGAAAAGTCGAAATACAAATGATTATTAGTTGTTTGCCTTTTCATACATGGAGAGGATTGAATTTGACAATCTCAAAACCATGTATGAGACTATGAGGAAGGAAAATTTGTTTTTCAATCAGAACAAGAACAAGAATGACAATTCTAAAGGTTGGATGACTAAGAAAAATGAAAATTTCAGTGCCAAGAAAAAGGGGTTTAAGAAACTTACCTTTTCCAAAACCTTTTAAAATCAATCAAGGAGGAAACTATATAAGAAGTGTAAATAAATAGAAAAATATAGGAAAAAAGAGTGGGAAAGGAGAAGAAGTAGGAAATAGGAATTTTGGTGAATTATCTAGACCACCAATTAAGTGTTGGGGCTTTAATGAGAACCATTTGTGGAGGGTCTTTCCACAAAATCTTCTGAACAAAAAAGTAACAATGAAAAACATGCAAGAGGCCTCTATAGTTAATGATATTGCTTGCAATATTCTAAGGATTAGTGCAACATTGGATGGGATACAAGCAAATCACCTATCCACCATGGTGGACATCCAAGGTAAAATTTCTAAGAAAAATGTCACAATACTAATTAACCATGGTTCTATTTTAAGTTATATTTCCCCTGCTGCAATTGAAAAATGTGGACTTAAAAAGGAAAAGCAGAGTAAACCTTGGTTAGTACAATTGGCCATGAGAGCTAAAAGAAAAGTTACTAAAATAAGTAAATATTTCTCATTAGATCTGAATGGAATGAATAATCAAGTAAATATGCACATTTTACCTTTGGGGTCTCATGAGGTTCTTATTGGTATGGATTGGTTAGAACCACGGAAGGTAATTTTAAATTGCTTAGAAAAGTCTTTAACTTGCATCAATGATAAATTGGAGGCATGTACAGTCAAAGGAGTTCTAAGAGCTATTTATGTGAGGCAAATTTCAATCTTACAATTAAAGAAATGTGCTCGGAAGAGATGTCAAATGTTTGCAATCCAAATTGAAGACCTTTCTAGTGGTAATTAGAAACCATCTTTAGAGGATTATCCTATATTCAAACAATATAAGGATGTTTTTCTTGAAGAAATACTAATACTTCCTCCAAGAAGGGATATAGAATTCACCATTGATATCATTCCTGGAGCAATATCGGTATCAAAAGCCCCATATAGAATCAACATTCATGAGTTAATAGAGTTAAAAATTCAGTTGCAAGAATTGTTGGATAAGAAGTATATAAGACCTAGTGTATCACCTTGGGGTGCACCTGATCCAAGTGGATATTAGTGGCCACCTGCCTATTCCACTTGGACCCCCAACACCATTTTCTTTCATTTTCCTAATTTCCAACATAGTTTCCTTTTTCAACAATTTTCTATTTTTGGCATTTTTTTGGGTCCTGAACTTTGGGAGCCGTTTTGAGGGCCCTAAACAACATTTTTTTGAGAAACAAGCAAGAAAGTGGGCTCATCCATTTGCTGGTGAATTTTTTTTTCCTTGGATAGATATCTCTAATGAGGTATCTTGCATGCCAAACGAAGCTCGTATGGCAAAGTTATGACCCTGGGAGGTTGACATTCCAATTAACCTAGTGAGGCCCACAAGATTTTTGTGCTTGATCTCCTAGGATTAGTGTTTTAGATGTTTAGGGTTTTCCACTGTTTCTTAATGATAAAAAGGCCCTAGAGCCTCATTGTAACACATTTCAAAAGGAATGTAGTTGTCACATCTCTTCTCAGAGATAAAATACCATCACCCAAGCTGGTTTGTTTCTTTTCTTCATGTAAACAATTTTCAGTAGTTGATATTTGCTAATTGAAGTTATGTTTCATTGTATATTTTTGCTTTTGTTTAAATCTGTATTTTATTTTATTCCTTCATAAATCCATATCAGTAGTATCAGAGCAGTTTTCTCTTTATTTGTCTTTCTGTGCATGTCCTTAACGAGGTTGGGGTATAAGGAGTTGGGACTTGAACTGGTTGAACCTTTTCAAGATTGGAGTCCCCGACCCTAATGACCTCCCATGGTGGAAGAAAAGAAAGCCAAGGGAGTATTAGATTCTTTCAAAATGTTTCTTGAAGAGGCCCTCAAGCGACAAAGGAACAAAATAATGGACAATTTTTCCCAGATCCTTTGGCGGGTATCAATGGGTGAAGAATCTTCATCCATAAGTCACTTCGGAGGCACCACCCCCTTTAAGGTACAAGTTAACTTTGACATTCCTATATTTGAAGGACAGATAGACACAAATGCCCTAGATATATGGTTAAATCTACAGGAAGGATATTTTTCGATCCATAATTTTTCCGATAGGGAAAATATTACTTTTGCACTCCTCAAATTTGCTCCCCATGTCAAGGACTAGAGGGAAATTTACTGTGACCAAAGAGATGAGGAGGAACCCTCACTATTTTCAGCCACGCCGTATTGTAATTCTTTTTGAGATGTCGTAAAGGAACAATATTACCCTGTCGAGACCTATGAAGATAAGTACATAAAGTGGACCACACAACGATAGGAAAGGAACCAAGATGTGCTAGAGTTCATGAACATTTTCCATACCATACGCATGAGGATGAGTATAAAGGATTTTGAGTGGCATATGATACTCAATTATTGTGGCTATCTACATAAATACATCCAAGCATAAATGGAGTTCCTAGACATCTCCTCACTTATCGCAACATACTGATATGTTGTGAGGATCGAGCAAAAAATTAAATATAAGAAGCGAGACTTTGGATTGGCGAATTTGAAGCATGGAAAAAGCACCTCCAAGCTACAGAACAAAGGACAAAGCCAAGGTGGAGCGCACCAGGACAACCCATTGAAACCACAAGCAAAAAATAGCACCATGAAGATGAAGGAGGACACCAAGAAGTGGTGTTAGTTCCACAAGATCCCCACCCACAACACAAATGAGTGTCACAACAAGAAGTCACTCGTGGCCGAGCTAAAATCTTTAGATTCAGATGCATGTTTTGACTTTGAGCCAAAACCTAACAAGGGGAACAAAAAGGAGAAGTAGATTATTGATGCAAAACCTAGTGCCACTGTTGCCACCACCAAGGTCCAAAATATTGTGCCTGAAGATCCATAGGAGGGGGAGTGTCTCTTCCACTTACGGATCTGGGTGAAGGGTTCTCCACTACAATTCATTGTTGATAGTGGGAGCCAAAATAAACTCATCTCAGTTGATTTTATTAAGTTGTTGGATATGCTGACCACACCAAACCCACAACCATACACCATCGAGTGGCTCCACCAAGGACGAGATCTTTGTGTCAGCCAACAGTACTGCCTTCCCTACAACATCAAGCCCTTCACATATGAGGTATTGTGTGATGTTGCTCTTCTTGAAGTTTGTGATTTTTTATTATGAAAACCATACTTGTGGAAGTGCCATGCTGTGTATTAATCCATACCTCACACTATTATTATTACTTTGGGAAGAAAACTATACACGATACCATAGATATCCCCGCCTACTTCCATTTCTTTGATTCTTGCCAAGCAATGTAGTAAGATCATCTTCCAAACTGGGAGATTTTTTTTCTTTCAGATTCACTCTCAAAGTAAGGGGAATATCGTGGCCACATCCATGGCCCCTTCAGAAAGGGTTCCTTTTTGTAGCAGAAGCAAGTTGATAAGTTTGTGGAGGAGTATAGGGACATCTTCTCCTCACCCACAAGGGTACCCTTTCACTGTCCGGTCAAGTATTCACTGTCCAGTCAAGTATGCGATCGATTTGACTCCTGGAGCACCTATATCCAATGGGTCACTATACCACCACTCTCTTCTGGAAAACAAGGAAATCAAGCGGAATATCCAAAATTTTCTACAAAAGGGCACATCTGACCAGGTTCCTCACCTCATGGGAGCCCAATTATACTCATACAAAAGAAGGATGGGACTTGGAGACTCTCCATTGATTATCAAGCATTGAATAAGATTATTGTCACGAACAAATACCTGATCCCATGGATTGATGACCTTCTAAGCTAGCTTATTAGGGTCATGTACTTCAACAAGATTGATCTAAATTTTGTCTATCATTAAGTTCCAATAAAGCCCACAGATATATGCAAGGCCACCTTCAAATCCAAGGAGGGCCTCTTTGAGTGGTTGGCCATGCCCTTCGGGTTGAAAAATTCCCCTGCAACTTTTACGCAGTTGATGGATGACATCTTGCGGATTTTCACCAACTCGTTTATGGTTGTATATCTGGAAGAAATTCTCATATTTAGCAAGAGTTGTACATAACACTTGCAACATATTCGATAGGTCCTTCAAACCTTATGGAAACACAAAATATGTGCCAACTTGGAGAAGTTCTCTTTGGGCATGAACCAAGTCCAATATTTGGGCCACATAATTGATGAGTGAGGCATGCATGTGGATATGGCTAAGACCCAAGTCATTCAGGATTAGGTAGCCCTGAAAAATCTCATAGATATTCACAAATTTTTGGGCCTTGTGAATTTTATCGAAGGTTCATGTTGGTATTCTCTCATATGACTTGGCCTTTGATTTAAGTTACCAAGGGAAAAGCGTTTTTTTTTTTTTTTGGTCCGAGTCACAACAAAATGCATTTTTTGAGCTGAAAAATCACCTTTGCTTCGCGCCAGTACTCACATTTCCAGACCTAAAACAACCATTTGAAATTGAAACACATTCCTTCGACTATGCTATTGGTGCAATTCTCACCTAAAAAGGGCATCTAGTGGCCTATCATAGTGAGACACTCTTTGATACTATTCAGAAATGCCCCACCTATGGTAAAGATATGTAAACCATTGTGAAATATTTTTAGCAGTGGAAATATTACATTTTAGGGAAGTATACGATTATCCACACATATCACCAACCTCTTCAATTTATCCAAACACAAGGGAAGTTGCAGAACGATCTCCATCAGAAATGGTCCACATATATGCAAGAATTCCATTTGAACATTAAATACAAGAAAGGAAACACCAATAACATTGCATATTTCCTCAGTTAACCCTCGATCGTGGCGTTGACCACTGTTCTCAACTCTTGTGGGCACAAGAGTTATATATTGCCTTAGTTATACATAAATGAACCAAAATTTTCCACCACATACCAAATTTTGATGTATGGAAAGCAAGTACCGGACTTCCACCTCCAAGATTCATTATTATTCTACCTAGGGCACCTTTGTATTCCTTCAAGTGAGCATGCCAAGCTGATTTTGGAGGCGCATTACAATCGGGTCACAAGACACTTTGGTTTGGAGAAAAATATGGTGGTAATGGAGAAACACTTTATTGGACAAAACTCTGACAATATGTTGGAAAATATATCAGATCCTGCACTTCTTGTGCCATAAATAAGCCAACCATTAAAAATCAAGGCATGTACACTCCTCTTCCTACTCTTAGCTAGCTTTGAGAATACATCTCCATGGACTATATGTCTGGCCATACTTCTACCAAGCATGGTCACGACTATGTATTTGTGGTCGTTGATAGATTTTCTAAGATGGATTTGGCTGAATTGTCCATAAGGTAGTGTAGGGTAATGTGATTTCACAACCAGTCTGGGTACACAATCACGTCTAATGCAGCAAATGGCGACTTATCGAAACAATTGGTACAAAGCTAAACCAATAAATTTACAAAAAGGTGTACACATGAACAATGATGTACAATAAAGATCCTATAATAATTTCTAACTGGTTGTAATTGACATGGATGATAGGAGCCAAATAGTTTGTAAGATTAGAAATTTTAGTGATCTCTAAATTTAGGTAAAACATAGCCTTTGTTTGTTGATATAGTTTAATCAATGGAGGTTGAACTCAAATTCGAAAGGATGTGATACAGGGTAATTAAATTAATTTTTATAGCCAATAAATAATCCTATAGGAAAAGGAGATGCATTGATTATAGGTATGGAAAACCATGGTTTTATAGAATGTATGTTTGTTTAATGAATTTTGTGATAAATAACAATAAAATCTCTCAAATATCAGTCGATGCTAAGAAATTCCATGTCAATGCATTCAATTTCTTTTACATGTGGTGACATGGAAAATATGCACATATTAAAACTAGTTTCACTGTGACTAAGTATAAATTGTTAAAGTAAGGTACAGATTTCTTGTGAGTTGCTTCCTCCACATAGGAAAGCTTCGTACAAATGTTTAGCCACCAACCCCCGGCCTTGTAAAACACTTGCTTCCTTTGCATAGGAAATTTTCGCACAATTTTTTAGCCCCAAACCTATATAAAGGCCCCACAACTGTGCCAGTTCTGGCATTAGTGGGAAAAGTGTTGGAATCACGATTGTCGTTACACCAAAACCCACAGGTGTTAGTAAATGGACACATCGCCAGAGTTAACAGATCCACGAGAGGTGGTTAATCACATGTCGTGAAACAAACGAGGAGCGTTGGTTTATCCAATGTCCAACAATCTCCGTCAGCGGGAGTCAGGTGTGATTTGAACTCAGGACCTTTGGCTCTGATACCACTTATTGGAATCACGATTTTTGTTACACCAAACCTACAATTGTTAGTAAACAGATGCATCACTAGAGTTAAAAAAATCCATGATATGCGGTTAAGCACATGTAGGCAAACACACGAGGATAATTGGTTTATCCAATGTCCAACACGAAGCAGTAGCATAATAGTGTCAATGTCACTTTCAGTGTCAAAGCACTGACCAAGGAAATGACCACTCACAAATTAGTCTTTTTTCAATTTTAAAATTATTTCAGACATTGACAAATACCAAAAATAAAACGCCCTGCACCAGGGGAATTATGACCCATTAGAGCTCTATCAGCCAATGGAAAATCAGAAATAAGATTTTGTAGAAAATTAGGAATTTATTTTTGAATTTACCACAAAATATAAATATTGAGTATTTTCTCCCAACTTTGGTTAAAATTGTAATAAAATAGAGAAAATATTGAAAGTCAATGGTTGTCACCGCTAGGGGAATGTTATAGTACATGGGGAGCCAAGGACTAATAACAATCTTACCAAAAATTATATGGCCAACGAGGCAAGGACTAATAACAATCTTACCAAAAATTATATCCCCAAATTTCATTTAAAAAATTCATATTTTTACTTGTATTTATTTAATATTTTTAATTATAATATTTATAATTAAATAAAAATAATGTTAAATTATATTTAATATTAAAAAACAATTCAATCGTTACCATATTTATAAAATAATCTATATCTATTCTATAATTAGATAAATTTAAATTATAACATCATAAAACGTGGGAATATAATATTTAACCAATTAAATTAATTAATTGAAATTGTTTTCCTTGAGATGGGGGTGTTTATTTTGAAATATTTATTTTAAATTTATACTTGATTATTAATAATTATTAGGTAGATGATAGGGATTTAATTTTAACAAAATATTTTTAATATTAGTCATACATTAAAGATTGATTTTATCTCAAAAGTATTTATGTCCTTTACTTAAATTGATTAATTAAAAAAACAATTATATGATATTGTAACAAACCCTATTTAGATGTTAAAAAAATTCATGGTAAAGTGGGAGTGACTAACAATGGTTAGGAATCTTATTACATGTTTTTTTAAATGTATATATGTTTTAATTATATATTAATCCATTTTATAATTAATAGTACTTATAATAATTTAAAATAAAGTTTTAATTTAATTAGTTTTTATAATTTTAGCAATGTAAAATGTATTTTGAAACTTATCATGGATTAATGCTTATTGATATTTACAAACCATTTAATTTATATGGCTACATTAATATATATGTGTATGTGTATGTTAATCAATTATTTAAATCATTTAGGCGGGTAATTATTTTTTTGTATTATGAACTATTTTTTATTTGTTTCCTCTTTCATACTAATTTATAATAGATAAAATATTTATTTATAATAAAATAGAATATTTTTAAAAAAAAATTATAATATTTAAATCAATAGCGTTCAAAAATATTATTATTAAAAAATAAAATTAATACTATTATCATTAATAAAAATTAATTATCAAAATTTGAATAAAAAAATGTTTATATATATATATATATATATATATATATATATATATATATATATTCTGAAGGAAAAAATATAAATTTTTATTAAGGGAATAACAAGTTACATAAGTAGATGCATTTAAGCATTCTTGAACAAACTGTGATTCAGAAATGACACAAAAAGAGAGAGCACAACATACTGATAAAAGTGAAAGAGAGCCAATGCTTGCTCAGAACAAAACAACACAATATCTGAAATCCATAATCTAGGCCTCTCCATAAACTGAGAAAAACAACCCGTCCAGCACAAAAATTGATTGTTTAAAAGTAGTATTCAAAAGTAACCATATTCATAAGCCATATGAGCAGAAGAACATAAAACTGTCTGACGATCATAAGTAACCAGGAAAGTACTGTGGTTGAGGTAGAAAAGAACAAAAAAGAAATTTATCCATTGTTTGTTGGTTGATCTGACACATGGATCTACCTCGCCACTAGTTCAATTATATGCCAGCTGTTCGGAACCTATTGCAGACCTTTTTTAGAAAGGAAAACCGCTTCATCATTCCGCTCCATGTAGATGTGACAAACAATAATATCAATAAACCATATTTTATGCATGGAATTTCTTCTAATATAGGAGCCAAAATTATATTTTGACATCGCTGTACATTGTTTTTCCAATTGATAACATTCAAAGAGTCACCAAAAATTTGAACTGAATCTATCCCCAACTATCTCAACCAATACAAAAGAAGTTTCGGAGTTTGAAGTTCTGCATAATTTTTTGAACCTATCCCAATACCCACTGAAGCTTTTAGGAATCTAAGTTCATTTACATGGATGATCATGCTTGCCCCACATATATCCTGAGCATTTGAGGCACCATCGAAGTAGGCCCACAAAATATGGGGTCTAATATGTTATTCTCTAAGGATCCTTGGAATCGTATTGGGGGGAGTTGAAGGAAGAATTGTATAGATGGAGGCACATTCAACCGCAATGGGGTATAGAGCAGTGACAAAGTCCTGGAAAACTCCTTTGTTCCTTGTCGAACAGATGTCCCAAGAGATAATTGGGGGAATGTTCATTAAATGATCATCATTTGTAGAGGACCACCAATTATTCCAGGCTTCCACTAAATTTGTGCCATTCCAATTGAATATGATACCCATTAGGTTTAGCAAAGCCCCCGAGGTTTTTATGGTGAAAGGGAAACTTAAAAACAAGTGATAATTAGATTCTTTAGATTTTTTTCATAAAGTGCACCATCCAGGCCCTTGTTTGTTTATTTTCTGCAAGTTATCCCATGTAGGAACTTTGTTATTTAGGATGCACCAGAAGAACAATCTAGACTTTGCAGTACATTTTAGTTTCCATAATAGTTTATACCACCATGAACTTTCCCTTCTTGCCTGCCTGACCATTTGGAGATTGTAACCAAATTTTGGAGTGTAATGGCCACTAGGGGCATGGACCCACCGAAATTCGTCCACCCTTTCCCTGATCATGACATTTGATCTCTGCAAATCTCTGATGAAAACATGCCAAACTTCTCCTCATTAAGGCTTAAGGTGAAGTTCCTCAGCTGATTTCTAGCCATGATTCCATATCGTTGTTAGTTCCTCATTTACAATTTGGTTGAGGAAACAAATACCCTGAGCACTGAGATACTCCAAAAGTTCCCTAGGAAGAATGTAGACGTCGTTGCATCCAACTTACGGATCCACACCCAATCTGAGCCTACTGCTATCCTCGACATGCCATGAAATACCTTCTGCAATAAGATCAAAGGAATCTAAAGTATCCTTCCAAATGACAGAGGAATTTTTCAATTTTTTATCAGGAGTTTGCAGCCAATCATCCATAGAGATTGGATCTATATATTTCCTTTTTATCATTGATGTCCAAAGGTTATCCATGGTTAATAAGTGCCACCCTGATTTTTCCACCAAAGATTTTGTGAAGCATGGAAGGTCCTTTATTCCCCATCCTCCCCAATCCTTTGGGTGAACAATTTTCTCCCATGCATCCCATGGAAGAACATCATCTACATTTGATCCCACCGATAAGAACCGACCACATAATTTTCTGATCTGGGAAAGAATTCCTTTAAAAAACCAGGTTAGAGCAATCTAGTATACTGTGATTTCAATTAAGACTAATTTGATAAGAACCAACATCCTAGCTCTCGATGGTCACTTAAAGCTCTTGTGTTTTACTCTATTTTTCATTTTTTTCTACCAGCCATTTCCAATCAGTTTTCTTGTAGGAATCTGGCTTGAGATAGAAGCCCAAATTTTTAAGACTCTACGTCGTAGGTTTTACTTCAAAAGGGAAAATCGATAAAATTCTATTGACCTCCACACTTGAAATACCATTAAGAACAATATTAAATTTTTGATCATTGATGCTCATTCCTGTAGCTTTTAGGAATAAATCCAGAACTAATTTCAGCTGATGTAAATCACCCCTTGATCCATTGCAGAACAAAAGAATATCATCAACAAAAAGGAGATGCATAATAAAAATATTTACTGCTACTTCAATTCCTTTGAACTCTCTCCTTCTGTTGGCATCGAGAATCAATTGGCTTAGCCCTTTTGATGTGATGAGGAAAAGTAAGGGAGATAGAGGGCATCCCTGTCTTAGCCCTCGCTGACTATGAAAAAAGGGAGAGGAAACTCCATTAATGAGAACAATAGCAAAGCTCATATTTGTTATACAACCCATAACCCAGTTTATGAATCCAATTCCAAAACCTAAGTGAGTCAACAGAAGACGCAAACACATCCAACTAATCCTATCATAGGCCTTTGATAGATCAATTTTGACAATCATTCCTTTTTTTGTTGAGTTTTTTTATATTGTGCAGAGACTCCTGTGCCACCCCGATAGCTTTATGGATCTGCCTGCCATCAAGAAAGCCAAATTGTTCCTTAGAGATGTTTCTAGAGAGGATTGGTTTGAGGTGATTTGCAATGATTTTGGAAATGAATTTATAAGTGAAATTGTAGAGAGAGATAGGTATAAAGTCATCAAAACTTTGACGACCATAAATTTTTGGAATCAAAGCTAGAAAAGTAGAATTGAGGGGCTCGTGAACAAATCCTTTGAGCCGAGATTCCTCCACCACCCCAGTTAGTTCATCGCCTAATAGTTCAAAAAGATGTTGAAAAAATTTCGCCGACATTCGATCAGGTCCATGACTCTTATCTTTCTGCATAGATTTTAGAACTCCTTCCACTTCCCCTTTTGTGATAAGATCCATGAGAAAATCATTTTCTTCTTCCTCGGCATATCTAGGAAAAAATTGGGCCACTCAGATCACTTCAACTATAGAGGCTTTTTTCGGGGCCTTAAGCAAGGTTTTGAAGTGAGAGCTTCCTAGAGAAGCCAAATCATAAAAATATTTTTCCACACCACCCTCAGCCTGTTTAATTTCCCATATAATGTTTATATTCTTCCTTCCCTTGGCATAGTTTTGTAAGAATTTTGAGTTTTCATCCTCAACCTCAAGCCATATTTCCCTACTCTTGAGCCTCCAATGTTCTTCAATGTCTTTTAGGATCGCTTGTCTTTCCACTTCCATTTGTTTTAACCTTTCCTTTTTCTCCTCCTTCTCATAATCGTCCCCCTCCAGAATTTCCAAGGCTTCCAATTCTATCTCTATATTCTTTAAAACAACTCCATTCCTTATATTTATTTCTTTTTCCCATAAAATAGTTGCTTATTTATTGACCAAGGGATAATTCTTTGTTTCTGACATGAGGCCTTCATATATAATTTACTAACCTGTTAAAAGATAGATCTTTGAGCCAAGGGGAGTTAAATTTAAATGGGGAGTTGGGATTCCTATTGGCCCCTTTTGGGTCCAATAAAATAGGGAAATGATCATATTCTACGCCTGTGTCGATCCACTGCTTGAAGAAAGGAATTTGAGCAGTAAGGTCCTCCTTTAGCAGGGACCGATCCAAACGCTTAGCCACCCCAGCCTCTCCGACTCGCCTATTCCTCCAGGTGGGCTTGGATTTTATCAGATCAATGGAAATGAACCTTTCCATCTAGATTTTGTTTAAGAAAAAATTAGCCAATGGGTTAACAAACCTAAAGAGAAATTGAAATCCCCACCCAAAAAAATCTTGTGATGAATTCAACAGTGATTTTGAGAAAATATTGTTCCAAAAAAGGGCCCTTTCCTGACACGACCCATAAATATTGATAAGGGTGAGATTTGAATAAAGATCTGAGGACAACACCTCTGCCACAAGAACCAAGTCTGAACCCCAGGATTTTATAAGTTTTATATTGTTGTCCCTTAGGCCCATCGCTATCCTCCCAGATCTTCCTTTTACATCAATAGACACAAAGGACCAGCCTAGCAACATATTGCTCAAATATTTTGTCACTGTCTCTCCAATACCACGGGTTTCTTGGAGCATAATTACATCACAACATACAACTTTGAATAAGTTGTTTAGGGCCAAATTCTTCTGGGTTTTGGCTAGACCTCTACAATTGAAAGACATAATAATCATTTGGTAACCACCAATCGGGCCTACGCTGCTTGAAGCGCCCCTTTTAGGGAGAGTTTTTTTCCATAAGCTATATTTAGTTTTGCTTTTATCTAAGCTTTAAAGATGTTTATTTTCCTACCATAGGTTTCAGGGATGGCAAAGGAGTCCTGGATGATCCCAAGACCACCCACAGCTTCAAAAGAGAAATATTTGTTGTCCTGAGGACGAAGATTATAGTGGGGTTTTTCATAGGGATGCACAAAGAGAAGAGGACACTCGGGACTCGAGGAGGGAAAACTAGAAATATTGAGTTCTAGGATAAAAGTAATTATGTTATCTAATGCTAGAGAGACATTAATGCAAAGGGGAATATATTTAGTTTTTGGCCTTGAGGGACCAGGCCTGTGTAAAACATCTAATAGTGATTTCAACAAAACATATTGGGAGGATAGAGGGAGAGAGAGAACTAGTACCTGTGGATTGAGGTGTCATGCCAATGGACTCCACCTAATCTTGCACTTCCCGCATATGTTCAATATCATTGTTATTCTGAATTCCAGGCCTCCCAATTTGTTCATCCTGCACCTCCATCGGTATCGAGTTCTTTGCATGTTGAACGCCTCCCTCCTCTGGTTGAGCCATTCCATCCTCATCAACCGGTGCCCGATCCGCTTGATCAAGCTCACCCCTTTGTCTTATCTACCTTATAAACCCTAGAGGACAATCCCTTGCTAGGTGTCCATGCTTGTGACAACAGTGACATCTAAAAGGTAGTTTCTCATAGTCAATTAATTTGGAGAAAGAAAATCCATGAACTTGTATCTGCATGGTGTTGGCCAAACCCTCCCTTGGATCAAACCTAACTAGGATACACACTACCTTCCTTTCCTTTGTTGTAAGGAATGACATTTCTACTTCAAGGAAAATACCCAATTTGTTGCTGATGGCTCTGAATACATCCACCGACCAGAGCTGAGGAGCTACTACTGGAAGACGCACCCACACAGGGATTTCTTCGAGCCTCTCTCTTTGGGCATAAAAAATAAGGGTCCATTTTTTGAAGAAAATTGGAGCTTTCCCAAAACCCCAATTATGTTCAAGTACCCAGCCCACTACTTTTCCATTCGAAAATCTAGCCATAAACCATCCTTGTGCCAAAGTAATTACTTCAATGTGTGAATTCGGTCCCTCACTCTAAGCCTTTTCGGTCCATTTCGAGATATATTTTGCTATATAATGCCTGCCCTTTTGTCTCCCAACCAGAATTAACTCTGAGGCTTTCGTAGCCTCATCCATCTGAATTTCAACCCCAAGAATCAGATTGGGGTTTTCTGCTTTTTCCAAATTACTTTCCCCTTCTTCCCCTTTGACCTAGAGGATTGACCATTGTCAGAAGGTGGGTGAGTCAAATTCCCTTCACTTTCATTGTTCTCAATCATAAGGTTTGGCCCTAGCAGTTCCTCCGACACCCGATTCCTTTGGAAAAAAACCCCAAAGTCTAATGACTGCCTTTCTTCTTCAGAAACAAGGTTTTGAATCCTCTTCCCTGACCCCACGGGGTCGGACCCCAGAGACCCTACATAATTAAAGCCTTGAGTTAATGAAGGGAAAACCAGTACCCCTTCCTTTCCCAGGTTAGCTAGCGATTTTGGACCGTGGCTTCCTTTAAAGTTGTAAATCCTTTGAAGAAGCCCTCCCTCGGAACCTCTTACTTCTTTTCTAATGAAAGAGGCTCATAGAACTTGAAAGCCCTTAGGGATACAAGGTTTTTGCAAGCCTGAGTTCTATTCAATCTCTAGCCCGAGCAGAGGTATTTTGTCCCCAAATCCTTAAAGAAGCAGGTTTTGAGGCCCTCATTCCTACCAAAGCCACTGCTCTTGACAATTTATTCTAATCCACCTATTAAGAAACCAAAAGCAGGAACAACAAGAGGAGTTTTAGGACTTACCAGTCCATTCAGAGACCCAGTGTCAGGCCACCATAAAAAACTGCTTTGAGGAGAATGGTTTTGCCTCTTCCAACAATCCTAAATCGCCACCAGAGTTCCATTCCAACCCGTGAACTCCTATTTTTATAGGTGGAGACCTAGCTGGTACTTTTACCTTCTCTAAATTCTGTTGAGTGGGCTCCAAACCCCAAACCAACAGAATATCTTCTGGTTCGGACTCTAAATCCACATAGTATTTTGGGCTAACCATTTTTACTTACTGTTAGAGTGAAATAACGAGGGTGTAACCGCTCCTGCTGTAAAACCCAGGAGAGGGCGCATGCATAAAGGAGTGAGCAAAGAAAACTAAAAAACGTGACCTCCACAATTGAAAACAAGAAAAATTTCGATGATTTCCGTCGCGGCTAGAAAATCCCAAACCACTTGTTCACATTCCCAAGAAAATTAATAATTATGCCTTGGTTAATCCAAGTGTAGTTCAGTCTCTACATAGAAAGGCCATTTGTGCTACAATGCCTGCCACCACTCATCCTCCCTGATGCACTTGGACCGAAAACCTAGGCTCCCCATCCATCTCAAGAGTTTGAATCATCATCAATCTCTTTCCAATAATGTTCATATTGCATGAGAGAAAAAGACATTTAACCTTAAATATAGACACATTAAATCAATGTTTTTCAAAGTTTACAACTAATGTGAAAAAATTATATAGTAAATTTATAATACTTAAATATTTTTTATAGTCAGAGTTGAGTAAATGGAATGCTATTTAAAAATTGAATTAATATTTTGAGATATTATTAAAATTAGTTTAAATATAAGGGTGGTAGGTGGGGGAGAGGTCTTTTATGGCCTCATAGAAATCAAAGTTCAGAGTATTCATGGGTAGATGCTTATGGTTTATTCTAAGGAATTATTTTCACCAAAGATTTCCAGGTCTTGGAGAGTTGATGGTTAATGGTCAGTTAAGACCATCCTCCATCACTTAGTGCCTTAAGCATGAATCCTGTGTTCAAGTATCAATCCATCAACTCTAATGTCAAGTGTCCCGGCCTGAATGATCTGATCCAACGAAATATGTTGTAATCAAAGATTATATTTGAAGTAGGCTATATGTATTGCAAGTTTTGTTTAATAATGAGCCTTTATTGAAATATTGTATTCTTCTTGAAAGGATAATTTTGGTTCAAGAGTCTACAAATGATATTAAAAATAGAAAAAAATCATAATATAACTCTTGATTTACAAGTTTCATCAGAACATATATTTTTCAATTAATACAAATATTCTCATTACCATTGAAAAGAAAGAAAAAAAAGAAGAAAACAATCTAAATATATAGATAAATGTCTTTCAAATAAATTACGTCATTAAGATTTGGTCGACATTTCGAACCAACTAATGTGGTTCATCCTCAAGACAAGGTGAAGAAGTTAACCATCTTCATGAATAAATAGTATGGATGCATCATTACTCAGAGATAGCAAATATATTTGAAATTTGAATTATCAAATATTGAAAAAAAATATACCTTTTTATCATTTAATTTTATGTAATATATTATTTTTTTTCATATTAAATTATTACAAAAAATTACACATTAAAAATTCTTTGCATTTGATATATTTAAGTTTAAGTTTAATAAGTAATGTTTTTCAAAATTTACATTTAATTTTAATAATATTTCGATATATTATTAAAATTAAATTAAATATATTTGAAATTTAGATTTATGAAATATAACGTTTTTTTTTATCATTTAGTTTTATATAATATGTTAATTTTTTATATTAAATACTTATAAAATAAAGTAGATATGTCTTTTGGATTAATCACATCATTAGGATTTGGTTGATGTTTCCAACCAACCACTGTGGTTCATCCTCAGGACAAGGAGGAGAAGCCAATTGATCTTAATGTATAAATAGGGATGCATTAATGCCCAAGAATAGCTGTTAAAGCTAGCTGTTAGAAAGTTAGTTATTAAATTTTTTTAAAGTTTAAATCTAATATTAATTAATTAATTAATTAATTATAAAATAATATTTGGTTAAGGACTAGCCGTTAAAACTAGCCATTATAAAGTTAGTTATTAAAATTATTATAGTTTAGAATTAGTATTAATTAATAAAATAATTAATTGTAAAATAAGATTTTAATTACTATAATAGAAAAAACAAATTTTAAATTTTTTTACATTAAAAAGGGGTTTAAATTTTTTATAAAATATTATTAAGTAAAATAAATAATAATTTATTTAAAATATATTATAGGAATGAGGGGGGTAAAAAATAAAAAAATAAAAAAACAAATAATTAATAATAGTAATAATAATAATAATAATAAAATAAAAAATAAATAAAAAATTTACCTGGTGAGAACCAAAGTCGAGCTCGCTCTTAACTTCCAACCACCATCATGGTTGAGATTCACAACATGCCTTTCAATTTCGATCGTCTCCCTTAATTTCCTATGGTGGAAGTGATCAAATTTAGCAACGACTTTGGAGTCTTCAATACAAACATGGTGAAAAGATTTTTCCGCATGCTCAGCAAGAATTGATGTATGGGAACGATTGTGCCTAATGTCCGCAACAGCATGCTCTCGGATTCTCTATCTAATGGAATGACCTATTTCTCCAATATAGGGAGTTCCACAGGAACAAGGAATCATGTAAACTCATTTCATGTCCTTAGGGTCAATCGGATCTTTAACATGCCCAAGAGAATGTCTAATGGTACAAAGAGGTTTGAAAGAAGCAGAGACATTATTTCTTCTAAGGATTTTAAAATCAAAGGCCCTGGCCTTTGCTGAATTCCACCCTAGGAAGTGGAATAGGTTTATGGATGATACTTGTGTCATTTGGCCCATGGTTGTGAGAAATTATATTTTTTTCTTGGGCACCTGAACTCGTTGTCAGATTCAATCAAATTCACGATGGAAGTGGAGGTTGATGGCTGCCTCCCCTTCTTATATATCCTTCTCTCCATAAATGAGGATGGTTCCATTTCTCACCAATTTTTTTGCAAGAAGACACATACGGAACAGTACCTCCATGTTGGTTCCCATTATTTTCATGCTTAGAAATTTGGTGTTCTATGTACTCTTGCAACTCGTGCTCTTAGAATCTCTGACGACATCCACTTGGAATCAGAGAAATCCCATCTTCTTGATGCTTTTGAAAATAATTATTACAGTAGATCTCAAGGTCTTAAAGCCTTTCATAAGGCATATAAAGAGTTGAGTGGAAAATCTACCAAGGTGGATCCTACTTCCAAGGTCCATTTCTCATTAATCCAAGGGACAACGAACAAAATTTCCCATGTCCTTAGAAGAAATAATATCTCTACTTCTTTCAAACCTCTCTGTACCATTAGACATTCTCTTGGGTCTGTCAAAGGCCCGATTGACCCTAAGGACATGAAAGGAGTTTACATGATTCCTTGTTCCTGTGGAACTCCCTATATTGGAGAAACAGGTCGTTCCATTAGACAGAGAATCCGAGAGCATGTTGTGAACATTAGGCACAATCGTTCTCATACCTTAGCTCTTGCTGAGCATGCAGAAAGATCCTGTCACCATGTTTGTATTGAAGACTCCAAAGTTATTGCTAAAGTTGATCACTTCCACCATAGGAAATTAAGGGAGGTGATCGAAATTGAAATGCATGCTGTGAATCTCAACCGTGATGATGGTTGGAAGTTAAGAGTTGGACTCCGGTTCTCGCAAGGTAAAATTTTTATTTATTTATTATTTTATTATTATTATTATTACTATTATTATTATTTATTTATTTATTTTTATTTTTTTTATCCGTCCCTCATTCCTATTAATTTTTTTTTTACATAAATTATTATTTATTTTACTTTATAATATTTTATAAAAAAATTAAACCCCTTTTTAATGTTAAATTTTTTAAATTTTGTTTTTCTATTATAGTAATTAAAATCTTATTTTACAATTAATTAATCCTAATTCTAAATTATAATAATTTTAATAACTAACTTTCTAACGGCTAGTCCCTAACCAAATATTATTTTATAATTAATTAATTTATTAATTAATATTAGTTTTAAACTTTAAAATATTTTAATAACTAACTTTCTAACGGGTAGTTTTAACAACTATTTCTTAACAACTATTCCCAGACATTGATGCATCCCTATTTATTCATTAAGATCGATTAGCTTCGCTTCTCCTTGTCCTAAGGATATACCCAAACGTTGGTTGGGAACATCGACCAAATCCTAATGATGTGATTAATCTTTGATCACAAAAATCTTAGATCTAAAATTATAAAATAAGTTTAAATAAATTTTAAAATGTTACTACTATTTGTTTATTTAACTAATTTAGTTTTTTAATATTAACCTGTTTCCAAACTATATTGTAAATTTTTTCAATGCAATAGTAAAACAAAATATTAAATATTTTTATTTGTCAATTTGTATGGGAGGAAGTATGGATTTCCTAGTACATCGTCTCACGAGGAATAACGGGTCAACGGGGAAAGAAGCACGAAAAAATAGGAAGAGAAAAAGGTTCAAAATTTTTTTAAGGGGAATGTAAAATAAATGTGATAGTTAGTGTTTAAAAAATAAATAAATCTTTATATACTAAATATTTTTATTTTTATGATTCCTAAATTGAAACATTATTTTCTATGTGACAACCAGATAATCAAACAAATGTTAGGAAAATTTGAAGAATGATTGAAGACAACAATGAATGGACTTCTGTAGGGTCACCTAGGGAAGGTGAAGAGCCTAATATTGAGCTAGGAATGATGGGAGGAGAAACCGGTAATACAGATAATCATGGATCCGAAATCCTACTAGTTCATAGTTTGAAGGAAAATTTAGATAGTATTAAAGCCCATCAATAAAAAAATGTCCAAAACTAAGGATGAAGAGGATATTAATGGATATATACTTAGAAAACTAGATGGAAAAAGAGTTAATAGAAAAGATGGAAAAACTCATAGGAAGATATCTATAAGTGAATCTATTGACAAAACTGATTTTATAAATTCTAGTGAAAGTCTGACTCGTGAGTTTGATGATAGGGTGGAACAAAAATATGGTAATAGTACCTCTGCCCAAAAATAAAAAGACTACATCTTACTTGCAAGGGAAATTAAAAAAGATCAACCTCCAAACTTTGAAGCATGGCTTCTGAATACGCCTAAGTATTTCTAGGTTTACAACTACCCTAGCAACTTGAAGTCTAAGTTGGCTACATACTAGTTAACTGGTAAAAGTAGCCTTATGGTGAGAGGAAAATAAAGCCATAAAGAGAACTAGAAGTAAAAATATGACATGGGAAATATTTAAAAAATAATTTAAAAGAAGTATTCAACAGAAAGATACTTTGATGAGAAGGCCAGAGAGTGCCATGAGTTAAGATTAGGAAAATAAACCATGGATTAATTTGTAAACAAATTCACGAGTTTACCGAGACATGTACCATATTTGAAAGAAGAAAAGGCGAAAAATACAAAAGTTTATTAATTGTTTGTTTTTTCATACAGGGAAATGATTGAATTTGACAATCCCAAAATCATGGATAAGATTATAACGAAGGAAAATTTGTTTTTCAATCAAAGCAAGAACAAGAACACCCATGAAAATTCTAAAGGTTGGATGGCTAAGAAAAATGAAAAGTGCAATGCTAAGAAAAAGGGGTTTAAAAAACATGTCTTTTCCAACACCTTTTTAAAGAAATCAAGAAGGAATATATAGAAGAAGTGTAAATCAATAGAAAAATATAGGACAAAAGAGTGGGCAAGGAGAAGTAGGAAATATGAATTTTGGTGAAGGAGAAGCTAGAATGAGAACCATTTGTGGAGGGATTGTCCACAAAATCCTATGAACAAAAAATTAACAATGAAAAATATGCAAGAGGCCTCTATAGTTAATGATATTGCTTGCAATATTCCAAGGATTAGTACAATGTTGTATGGGAGACAAGCAAATCACCAATCCACCATGGTGGAAATCCAAGGTAAAATTTATAAGAAAAATGTCACAATACTAATTGACCCTAGTTCTACTTTAAGTTATATTTCCCTTACTGCAATTGAAAAATGTGGATTTAAAAAAGAAAAGCAGAGTAAACCTTAGTTAGTACAATTGGCCACGGGAGCTAAAAGAAAAGTTACTGAAATAAGTAAATATTGTTCATTAGTTCTGAATAGAATGAATAATCAAATAAATATGCACTTTTTAGCTTTGGGGTCTCATGAGGTTATTGTTGGTATGGATTGGCTACAACCACACAAGGTAAATTTTAAATTGCTTAGAAAAGTCTTTAACCTACATCAATGATAAAGGGGAGGCATGTATGGTTAAGGGAGTTACAAGAGATATTTCTGTGAGGAAAATTTCTATCTTACAATTAAAGAAATGTACTTGGAAGGGATGTAAAATGTTTGTAGTCCAAATTGAAGACCTTTCTAGTGTTAATTAGAAACCATCTTTAGAGGATTATCCTATATTAAAACAATATAAGGATGTTTTTCCTGAAGAAATACTAAGACTTCCTCTAAGAAGGGATATAGACTTCACCATGATCTCATTCCAAGAGCAATACCAGTATCAAAATCCCCATATAGAATGAACATTCTTGAGTTAATAGAGTTAAAAATTTAGTTACAAGAAATGTTGGATAAGAAGTATATAAGACCTAGTGTATCACCTTGGGGTGCTCTTGCCCAAGTCGATATTGGTGGCCACCTGCCTATTCCACTTGCCCCCTAATAATGTTTTCTTTCATTTTTCTAATTTCCAACATAGTTTCCTATTTCAACACATTTCTATTTTTGGAATTTTTTTGGGTCCTGAACTTTGAGATCCATTTTGAGGCCCTAAACAACGTTATTTTGAGAAACGAGCAAGCAAGAGGGCTCCTCCATTTGTTGAAGGAAGTTGTCTTCCTAAGATAGATATGTCTAATGAGGTATCTTGCATGCCAAAGTTAAAGCCCTGGGAGGTTGACATTCTAACCATCCTTAGTTAGGTCCACAATATTTGTGTGCTTCATCTCCTAGGGTAGTTTTTTGGATGTTTAGGGTTTTCCATTGTTTCTTGATGATAAAATGGCATCAGAGCCTCATTGTAACACATTTTAGAAGGAATGTAGTTGTCACATCTCTTCTTAGAGATAAACTACCTTCGCCCAAGCTAGTTTGTTTATTTTCTTCATGTAAACAGTTTTCAGTAGTTGTTGTTTATTAATTAAAGTTATGATTCATTATATCTTTATGTTTTTTCAAACCTTTATTTAATTTTGTTCCTTCGTAAATACGAATCAATGGTATCAGAGCGGTATGCTCTTTATTTGTTTTCCTGTGCATGTACCTAACAAGGCTGGGGTATAAGGAGTTAGTACTTGAACTGGTTGAACCTTTGCAAGATCGACCTCCTCGACCCTAACGACCTCCCACGATGGAAGAAAAGAAAGATGAGTAGGAGATTTTTTCAAAATGTTTCTTGAAGTGGCCCTCGAGCAACAAAGAAACAAGATGATGGATAAATTTTCCCAGATCCTTTGGTGGGTATCAGCGGGTGAAGCATCTTCATCCATCAGTCACTTCGGAGGTGCCACCCCCTTTAAGGTACAAGTTAACATTGAAATTCCTATATTTGAAGGCCAGATAGACACAGATGCCTTAGATAGATGGTTAAATCTGCTGGAAGGATATTTTTAGGTCCAGAATTTTTCCGATAGGTAAAATATTACTTTTATACTCCACAAAGTTTCTCCCCATGTCACAGAATAGAGGGAAATTTACTGTGACCAAAGGGACGAGGAGGAACCCTCACTATTTTCAATCACACCCTATTGTAATTATTTCTGAGATGTCATCAAGGAACATTATTACCTTGTCAAGACCTATTAATATAAGTACATAAAGTGGACCACAATACGCCATGAAAGGAACCAAGATGTGCCAGAGTTCACGAACATTTTCCATACTATACACACGAAGATGAGTATAAGGATTCTGAGTGGCATATGATACTCAAGTACTGTGGTTATCAGCGCAAATACATCCAAGCATAAATGGAGTTCCTTGACATCTCCTCACTTGGTGCAGCATATCGATATGTTGTGACGATTGAGTAGAAATTTAAATAGAAGAAGCAGGACTTTGGATCTGCCAAGGTGGAGTGACCCATGACAACCCATTGAAACCACAAGAAAAAAACAACACTGTGAAGACAAATTAGGACACTAGGAAGTGATGTTAGTTCAACAAGAGCCCCACCCACAACACAATGAGTGTGTCGCGACAAGAAGTAAATGGTGTTCAAGCTAAAAGCTTCAGATTCAGATGCATGTTTTGACTTTGAGCTAAAGCCCAACAAGGGGAACAAGAAGGGGAATTTTATTATTGATTAAGAACCTAGTGCCACTTTTTCCACCACTAAGTTCTAAAATATTGAGCTTGAAGATCTATAGGAGGGGGAACGTCTCTTCGACTTACGAATCTAGGTGAAGGGTTCTCCACTAAAATTCATTGTCGACAGTGGGAGCCAAAAAAAACTCATCTTAGCTAAGTACATTAAGTGGTTGGGTCCACCAACCACCCCAAACCCACAACCATACACCATCTGGTGGCTCCACCAAGGACGAGATCTCTATGTCAGCCAACAATGTCGCCTTCCCTACAACATCAAGCCCTTCATGGATGAGGTATTGTGTGATGTTGCTCCTCTTGAAGTTTGTGATTTTTTATTAGGCTAACGTAATTGTGGAAGTGGCATGTTGTGTATGAATCCATACCTCACATTATTATTATTACTTTGGGAAGAAAACTATACAAGATACTAGAGGTAGCCCCACCTACTTCCATTTCTTTGATTCTTACTAAGAAATGCAATAAGATCATCTTCCAAACTGAGATTTTTTTTCCTTTCTCATTCACTCTCAAAGTAAGGGGAAGATTGTGGCCACATCCATGGCCCCTCAGAAAGGGTTCCTTCATGCAACAGAAGCAAGTTGATAAGGTGTAGGAGTACATGGACATCTTCTCCTCACCCACAAGGGTACCCTTTCACTGTCCGGTCAAGTATGCGATCGATTTGACTCCCAGAGCACTTATACCTAATGGGCTAGTATACCACCACTCTCTTCCGGAATAATAGGAAATCAAGAGGGAGATTTAAAAGTTTCTACAGAAGGGCACATTCGATCAAGTTCCTCACCTCCTGGGAGCCTAATTTTACTCGTACAAAAGAAGGATGGGACCTAGAGATTCTTCATTGATTATCAGGCACTGAATAAGATTATTGTCCGGAAAAAATACCTAATCCCATGGATTGATGACCTTCTAGACCAACTTAATGGGGTTAAACTTCAATATATTGATATGAAGTCTGTCTATCATTAAGTTCCAATAATACCCACAGACGTATGCAAGACCGCCTTCAAATCAAAGGAAGGTCTCTTTGAGTGGTTGTTCATGCCCTTCAAGTTGACAAATTCCCCTGCAAAATTTACACAGCTGATGGATGACACCTTGTGGCCTTTCAACAACTCGTTTGTGGTAGTATATCTGAAATAAATTCTCATCTTTAGCAAGATTTGGACAAAGAATTTGCAACATTTTCGATAGGTCCTTCAAACCTTACGACATCACAAACTATGTGCCAACATGGAGAAGTGCTCCTTCGGCATGAACCAAGTCCAATATTTGGGCTACATAATTGATGAGTGAGGCATGCATGTGGATATGGCTAAGATCCAAGTCATTTAGGATTAGGCAGCCCTGAAAACTCTCATAAAGCTTCGTAAATTTTTGGGCCTTGCAAATTTCTATCGAAGGTTCGTGTTGGGATTCTCTCATATGACTTGGTCTTTGAGTTAAGTTACCAAGGGAAGAGCGAAATATTTTTTTTTTTGGGTCTGAGGCACAACAAAATTCATTTTTTGAGTTGAAACATCACTTTTGCTCTATGCCCGTACTCACATTTCCAGACGTAAAACAACCATTTGAAATCGACAGATATGCCTTCGACTATGCTATTGGTGCAGTTCTCAACTAGCAAGGGAATCTGATGGTCTATCATAGTGAGACACTCTCTGATGCTATTCATAAATACTCGACCTACGATAAGGATATGTACTCCATTCTACAAACTACCTAGAAGTGTAAATATTACATTCTGGGGAAGTAGACGATTATCCACACATATCACCAACCTCTTAATTTTTTTACAAACACAAGTTGTAGAATGATTTCCATCATAAATGTTCCACATATCTGCAATAATTCCATTTTAACATTAAATACAAGAAGAGCAGCCCCAATAATGTTGCAGATTACCTCAGTTAACCCTCAGTTGTGGCGTTGACCACTGTTCTCAACTCTTGTGGGCACAAGAGTTATGAATAGTCATAACTATACAGTTGACCCAGAATTTTCCACCACATACCAAATGTTGATGGATGGAAAGCAAGTACTAGATTTCCACCTCCAAGATTCATTTTTATGCTACCTGGGTCACCTTTGTGTTCCTTCAGGTGAGCATGCCAAGATGATTTGGGAGACGCACTACGGTCGGGTTGCAAGACACTTTGGTTTGGAGAAAAATATGGTGGTACTGTAGAAATACTTTTATTGGACAGAACTATGACAATATGTTGGAAAATATATATGATCATGCACTTCCTGTTCCATCACCAAGCCAACCATTAAGAATCAAGGCATGTACACTCCTCTTACTACTTCTATCCAGCCTTGAGAATCCATCTCCATGGACTATATGTATGACCATTATTCTACCAAGCATGGTCATGACTACGTATTTGTGGTTGTTGATAGATTTTCTAAGATGGCTATATTGATTATTTGCAAGAAGAGAATCACAACAGAAGGAATTTCCAAACTCTTCTTAGAATGAGTATGGGTACATTTTGGGATTCAACAGACCATTATATCAAATCGGTATAGCAGGTTCCTAAGTGCATTCTAGTCGAGCCTCTGGTTGTTGTTGGAAACTAAGCTCATAAATTCAACAACATTCCATCGTCAGACTGATGGCCAGAAAAAGGTTGTCAACATGAAGATGGTACACATACTACACATGTACAACTCCAAGCATCCATGAACATGGGATGGGAGTCTTCATTTTGTGCAACACAACTGAACATAGCTCTCCATAGCTTGATCGACCACAACCCCTTTCAAGTGGTCCTGAGATTTCAATTATTGTGTCCCATTAATGTTGCAATGCCTCTTGCCACTACAAAATTAGAATATCTACATGTTCAGTCTGAAGTTGATAAAGCCAACAAGTTTATTGAATTCATCCAACACATCCACCAACAAGTTCATGATATCCTCGATAAAGCCAATTCCAAGTATAAACAACGTCATGATCAACATTGGGTGCCACATAAGTTTCAAGTGGGCGAAAAAGTTTGTTTGCATTTGCAGAAGGAATGCCTTACCAGAGCCCATCGGAAGCTCCGACCACTCTGATATGGGCCTTACATCATTACCAAGGTTGTGGGTGACAATTCTTTCGAGCTAAGTATTCCCCCATTGCTTGGCCTACATCCAATTTTCAATGTGGAATGCCTTCGTCCATACTTTCCTCCATTGTTGGACATATCAAACATTGTTGAGTAGTTGGCACCAAGATAACTCAACCTAAATTACATTGAACAAGCCACGACTGACCAAATTAAGGACACACAAATTAATAACACTCGCCAATTTTGTATCAGGTTGTTAAAGCCGAACAACTCCTGCACCAAGGAAAGTGGCTTACCAGGGACGAAGTTCACCAAGAGTTTCCCCATTTCATGAAGGCACTCAACACAATGGGGGGAATTTCTTCCTAAAGGGGAAAGATTGATCCAGATGGGTATTGGTGGCCACCCACCTATTCCACTTAAACCTCCAACACGGTTTTCTTTTATTTTCATAATTTCCAGCATAGTTTCTTATTTCAACAGATTTCTATTTTTGACAGTTTTTCGAGTCTTGAACTTTCAGAGCCATTTTTAGGCCTTAACTGCGTTTTTTTGAGAAATGGGAAAATGGGAGGCCAATGATTGTTTGCTTTCAAAAAATATTTTCCTCAGATCGATATTTCCAATAAGGTAACGTGTGCGCCAATCAAATATTGTATGTCAAAGTTACGACCCTGGGAAGTTTACATTCCAACTAACCCCAGCGGGGCCCACAAGCTTTTGGTGCTTCATCTCCTAAGGTTGGTTTTTTGGATGTTTAGGATTTTCCATTGTTTCTTGATGATAAAAAGGCATCTAATCCTCATTGTAACACAATTCAGAAGGCATGTATCCATCGCATCTCTTCTCATAAATAAGCTACCATCATTTGAGCTAGTTTGTTTCTTTTTCCCATGTAAACGGTTTTCAACAGTTGCTATTTATTAATTGAAGTTTTGTTTCACTGTATCTCTATGTTTTTTTAATCTGTATTTCAATTTTTTCCTCCAGAAATCCAGATCAACACCAATATTATTTGTTAAGAAGAAATATGGAACCCTCATACTTTATATAGATTACATATTGGTCAATAAAATGAACGTAAAAGAAAAGTATTCTTTTCCCAGGATTGATGGCTTGTTTGACCAAGTCAAGGGAGCTCCAATTTTTTCAAAAAAAGATTTAATATCTGGATACCATCAGATTAGGATCAAGGATGAGGATATTCACAAAATAACATTCAGGACAATGTACAAGCATTATGAGTTCGTGGTACTTCCATTTGGATTCACTAATGCATGAACCACTTTCATGTGCCTCATGAATAATGTGCTTAGTCCATTCCTGGAAAAAATTTCCATTGTATTCATAGATGATATTCTAGTTTACTCGAAGAGTAAATAAGAACATGATCAAAATTTGTAGATTGTTCTTCAAACATTTGGAGAGAATGAGTTATACGCTAAGTTCAACAAATGCTCATTTTACCAGAAATAGATTTAATACTTAGGACATGTGGTATCTGAGGAAGGGATTGATGTGGATCCGAAAAAGATATTCTATAATAGAGTGGTCAGTACCTAAAGATGTAGTTGATATCAGGTATTTTATGGGAATTATAGATTATTACTGAAGGTTTACAGAATGATTTTCTAAACTATCATACAATACCTAAAGATGTAGATGATATCAGGTCTTTTATGGGAATTATAGGTATTACAAAAGATTTATATAAGGATTTTCTAAACTATAATACCCAATCACAAAAGTTTGAATGGAGTCAAAAGTGTCATGATAGATTTTATAAATTAAAGTAGTTATTAGATACTATTGCAATCTTGAAATTAGTTGATCCTAATAGATATTTTGTAGTTTGCACGAATGCATGTAACGAAGGTCTGGGGGGGCTTCTAATGCAAGAAGGCTATGTAATTAGCTATGAATTTATGAAACTAAAAGATCATGAGAATAATTATTCCACACATGACTTAGAACTAGCAGCTATCATCCATGCTCTAAAATTGTGGAGACACTATCTTATAGGTAGGAAATTTCAACTTAACATTGATAACGTCGGTCTCAAATACTCATTTGACCAGCCAAATTTGAATGCTAGTCAAGAAAGATGGTTGGCATTCCTTAGATAATATGAATTTGAAATCATAGACATTAAGGGAAAGGAGGAAAAGATTGTTGATGCTTTGAGTAGAAAATTAAATCATGTTTGTGCCATTTTTTCCACAATTGACAAACAAATCTGATAGAAAAGATCAAATAAACTGCGAACTTTTATCAAATATTACATGGAAATTAAAGAAAAATTCATAAATATGATTTATTAATGAAATAAAGAGTGATTTTTTATAAACAATCAAGATTTGATAATGTACATAAACATGATTTATTTTCCTAATGATCTAGATCTGAAAATATTAGTCCTACATGAATTAAACAAGAAACCAACAACTAGGCATCTTGGTCACCAAAAGTTAATAATTTTATTAAGAAATTTTTTTTATTGGCCTAACAAAAAACATAAATAGTTAAATATGTGGCCAAATGCTTAGAATGTCAACAATTTAAGGCTTCCCATCAACATCCAACTGGGATGTTACAACCCTTATCCATTCTAGAAGGGAAATGGAAGATAATATCAATGGACTTCATCACTATATTACCAAAAACTAGGAGGCAATATGATTCTATTATGGTAGTGGTAGACAAACTCATTAAAGCAACCCATTTTATTCCTTTGAAGTCTACATTCAATACAATTAACATAGAAAAAATATTTATGAAGGAGATCTTTAGACTCCATGGTATGCCTAAAACTGTGATCTCGGATCGTGAAAAATTTAAGGGATTTAATTGATGGCATGAGAATAAAATTAAATTTTAGCACATCTTATCATCCTCAAACTGAAGGTAAAATAGAAAGAAGAAATCATATCTTAGAAGATATGCTAAGAATATATGTCATGGATCGTCTCACTAGGTGGGAATAATGTCTCCACTTAGTTGAGTTTTCCTATAATAATGGATATAAAAATTCTTTGAAAATGAGTCCTTTTGAGGTACTATAAGGTAGACGATGCAAAGTACCTCTAATTTGGGACCATCCTAATGAAATATTAGTGTTGGGACCATATATGTTAAAGGAGATGGAAGAAGTGGTTAAACATGTTAAGAAAAACTTGAAAACAACTCAGGATTGACAAAAGAGTTATGCAGACTTGAAAAGAGTTCTAAGGGAATTCAATGTTGGTGATCTCATATGCTTAAAATTGACACCAAAGAAAATCACACTTAGACTTGGAAACTATGCCAAACTATCACCTAGATACAATGAACCTTTTGAGGTGTTAGCAAGGATTGGAACAATTTCCTATATGTTTTCTCTTCCAACAAATATAAAAATTCATAATGTATTTCATGTATCCTTGTTAAATAAATATGTAAATGAATCAAATCATTTAATTGAATGGAATATTGTAGATGTAGAACCAGAGGGAGAGTTCCTGGCAGAGCCTTTACGTATTCTAGATGGGAGTGTAGTCACACTCCAGAATAGAAACATAGCTTAAGTAAAAGTTCAATGAAACATTTAAGCCTAGAAGAGACAACTTGGGAATTGGATGATGCTTTTAAAGAAGCATATCCATCTATATTTTAAAGCTATAACAGGTTCTACAATTTATGAGTAGACACCGGGACAATATCAAATTCAAGTAGGGGAGGATGTGATATCCCCTAACTTGGAGTTTATGTTGTAAATTTTTACATATGGTTAAGTGTGGTTGTGCTTTAACTTTAAAAAATTATTTGGAAATATTTTATCGACTTGATAACACTGATAAAGGTCAAATGTAAATTTGTATTTATGATGTTAATAAAACAAATATTTGGAATTTGATGTAGAAGTTACACTTGGTTGAATGATTTATGGTTGCAATTTAATGTTGGATATTGATTACCATTCATTAACTCCAAGACATGTAATCTAAATAATTAGATTAATTATGATCATGGAAATAATTGATTATTAACTTCCCTAAAACACAAAAGGTTGTCTTTCAGAGTGGGGAAGTGGAGCTCCTAAATGAGCTAATAATTGTTTGCCACCTGTTGGGTGAGGTGGAAGTAGTTAACAACTACCAGATAATTGGTAAGGGGGTAATCCATTTTTTTTTCATCTTGTTGAAGAGATTCATGCATATCTAATCTGGTGAGAGGCAAGGAAGTACAAAAGTGAGACAAAATTTAACATGAAGACTCACTGCTCGAGGAGATGCTATTATGGAAAAAAAAAGTATCAAAGGTTGGGTGGAGTCAGTGAGCTTCTACAATAGTTCAATATTTATACTATCATGTTTTTTATATGCAAGAGGAATAATATGAACTCTGTTATTTTTAAATATGTACATTTAAAACATGTATAGTTGTATACTCTAAGTATTTAGTGTAAAAATGTTTGAGTATTTAATTTGGAGAGCGTAACTCTTTGGAATATACATATAGTAAACACATGTATTGTAATATGTGTGTACATAAAAGAAGAAAAACATGTATAGTTGTATACTCTAAGTATTTAGTGTAAAAATGTTTGAGTTTTAAATTTAGAGAGCATGCCTCTTCGAAATGTATATATAGTAAACACATGTATAGTAATCTATGTGTGCATAAAATAATAAGTGGTATGATATTAAATCAATTTTTTTGTGGTTAGTATTTTATTTGTGTTTATATTTCTAAAATAGACATGTGGAATTAAGCTAGTCTAATTATTTATACACATCACAATATAAGAAACAATAAGTAATTATTGGATTAGTATAAAGAATATAACACCATAGAATTAGTATTATTTAAACTCAAAATATTTTAGTTCTAAGAATGAACTAAAAATAAAAGGAGGACATTATATATATATATATATAAAGGAAAGGTCATATAAAGACATGTAATAAACAATCGATGTATATAAAGGAACATTTTTAGAAGAATGTCCTTTAGGATATTAGGAAAATTACCAAAATTTCATTTGTATATATAGAAGCCATTTCTAGTGGAAATGAATGAAAAGCATCTGTGTTATACAAAATTTCTAATATACATAAGCAAACATAATTTAAATAGAGAAAACAGGAGTGTCCATAACCAGGGTATAAGAAAATAAGAGTATAAATATATGCAGGAAACTGACACAGTTATAAACCAAAATACATTAACACCAACATTGTATAAATAAAAACAAAAATTACTTTAAAAGCATAATGAGTGAAGATTGACATCAATAATGTACAAATGACGATTGTCATGAGTAGAAAAATGCCCTTAATTACAATACATACTCGAACATAGAAGCTTGTAGTTCATAACCTTCTAGAAAGGAAGTGTAAACTAATAACTTCAACTTTTAAATTGAAAATAGACAAATAAAGCCTAGAAATTTGTCTCGAACTAAGGAGTCACGTTCAAGCAAATAAAATCCAAGGGTATAGGAATATCTGACCTAGTAAAGACAGTCAAATGTCTTGTAAGTTGTAAAAAATCTTTAGTTCGAAGCATTGAAAACAACCGACAATAATATTAATAGCTACAAGTTACGAGAGGAAAGAAAATGTTAATCATATAGGGCAATGAATTAGAATAATTTATGAGTGAAAACAAAACCAGGAGAATATTAACCTGGAAGACTTATTTAAATCTTTCACCTAAATAGAACACTATAAAATATAAGTATAATTATATTACTAAATGAAATTTAAGTAGTTATGGTAAAAATCCCAGAAAAATGAATTGGAGAGAAAAGATTCAAAATGTTAATTAAAAATTGTTTAGGGTTTCTAACCCCATCATAATCTTTAAACTGAAGACTAAAGGAAAAGAACTGAAAACAATATATTTAAACATATTTGTAGTGACTCAACCCTAACTGTGATGTTATCAAATTCGATAAACATATAGGATTAAAATTAGAAAGTTTTAACATTTATTTCGAAACAAGAAAAAGAGTATTCGAGACATTTGTATGGTCTGAAGAAGCTATAGAGGAATAAAGTATAGCTTATGCCTTGAAAAGATTTGGGTTACAGAGAAACCCTAGCTATGAGGAAAAACCTATATGAAACAAAAATAGAAGGATAATATTGTTATTATTGAATTTTTACTTAGGTATAGCTAATCCGTTCTTGAAATGAACCTAAAGAATCGAAATGAAAACTTATTGGAATTTAATAGTCAAGTTAAGATTTTGGAACTATACAAATACAACTGAAATGCGGACAAATACAACTGAAATACACCTACAAAAAAATAAATAAGGTTAAAACCCTGATCATACAAATTTGTAAATAATTACCAATTAAAAAATTCATCAAATGATGATTGTAGAAATTACCTTTGAAGAGAAACAGTTATAAGATGTGGCGTATTTTCACCATTAACAACAAAACCCTCAAAATAGAACAAGCCCTCGAAACTCAATTATGATCCGACGACTTAAGTTGGGAAATGGAACCAGAGATAAATTAGAAACCCTTGAGTGTCCCTGCAAACATAGAAAATAAAAATAATGAACACCTCTTAAAGTAGATGATGGCAAAGAATTTAAAAGAAAGCACTAAAAACACTTTGTCAAATATAAAATACAGTTTCAATAACAAAACTCCACAAGAGATAGGATTTACATTTTTTCTCTGCAAGGATGACAAACAAAGATTTGTAAAGGCGAGACACTTCATGATAATTACATACACAATAACATCAAATAATTAGCATAAGTTCTAGTTTGCGAAGCCTTGTAGCTATGTTTGAAACCAATTGAATGAGCAAATGGATAAGTCGACAATCATAGTAGTCCTTTGAAATAATAAGAAAACCCTAAATCAACGCACATTGTCGATCTTTTAGGGTTTAATCACAATCGTTGTTGTGATAAATGATTGAGTTGATGTGTCAATATTATGGTGTGACAAGTGTTCATAAAATTATGCACCACATATGCGGAAGATTTTGGAACTATAATGTTAATAATATACCACTTGGAGGACGCAAATCAAAGATTGGAAAAATATAATAAGAACTTATTGAGACTCAACATATGTAGAGTCATTCCCATGGTAAGAGTTTCATAACATATAACATATGTCATGGTAAGTATTATGTACATAATGTTAATTAATAGTCAATTGGATAACAAAAAACCATCAGTTAGAGAAAATGAAGGCAAGAGACTTAGAAAAAAAAAATTATAAGTAAATTTATTTTAATATAAAAGGTGAATCAAAGTGAAAAGGTATGAAATAGTCATAGAACACTAGGTAATCTCATAACTTAGGTTTGAATTCAATATACAAATTAAGGGTATTAGAAATAATTTACCCAAAATTTTATGAACCGTAATATGAGTAAAAATATTAGTAAAGGACTATTATCAAATCATATGGTTTATATAAATATCATCAAATATACAAATGAGGTAATAGAAAATACCAAGGGTTATGACCATAATCCTTTTATAGAAAGAAAGAACAAAATAAAAATAAAACACCTTGGCGAAAAAAGTCATATGCTTGTTGTAAATGTACCAGAATATCTTTGTGTGATTAGAGAATAATAGAATTAGCTAGAAACAAGATATAATACTAAGAAGGAAGATCTTGTAATCATGATGCATGTATAGAGGAATATAAGCTTTTATAAACTAGATTGGTGTGAAATATTGTAAAGTAGTGTTTTATGTCAAATGAGAATTGTAAAACTAGAGAGGTATGACAAGTAGTAACATGCTTACCTTTAAAAGTTTTATTTTTATTTTGTATTTAATGAGGTTCATTACAAGTGGTATTAGAGGTGTAGGTTACAACAATGGGCCTCTTATGGGTCCTAAATTGAAACATTATTTTCTATGTGACAACCAGATAATCAAACAACTGTTTGGAAAATTTGAAGAAACAATGAACCGACTTCTGTATGGTCACCTAGGGAAGGTGAAGAGCTTAATATTGAGCTAGGAATGATGGGAGGAGAAACCAGTAATACATATAATCATGAATATGAAATCCTACAAGTAGTCCATAGTTTGAAGGCAAATTTAGATAATATTAAAGCCGATCAATAAAAGAGCGTCCAAAACTAAGGATGAAGAGGATATTAATGGATATATACTTAGAAAACTAGAGGGAAAAATAGTTAATAGAAAAGATGGAGAAACTCATAGGAAGAGATCTATAAGTGAATCTATTGACAAAACTGATTCTATAAATTCTAGTGAAATTTTGACTCGTGAGTTTGATGATAGGTGGAACAAAAATATGGCAGTAGTACCTCTGTCCAAAAATAAAAAGACTACATCTTATTTGCAAGGGAAATTAAAAAATATCAGACCTCCAAACTTCGAAGCATGGTTTCTGAATATGCCGAAGTATTTCGAGGTTTACAACTACCCTAGCAACTTGAAGTCTAGGTTGGCTATATATCAGTTAACTGGTAAAAATAGCCTTATGGTGGAAGGAAAATAAAGCCATAAAGAGAACTAGAAGTAAAATGTGACATGGGAAATATTTAAAAATTAATTTAAAATAAGTATTCAACAAAAAGATACTTTGATGAGAAGGCGAGAGAGTGCCATGAGTTAATATTAGGACAATAAACTATGGATCAATTTGTAAACAAATTCATGAGTTTATGGAGATATGTACCATACTTGAAAGAAGAAAAGGTGGAAATACAAAGGTTTATTAATTGTCTTCCTTTTCATATAGGGAGAGGAATGAATTTGACAATCCCAAAATCATGGATGAGACTCTAAGGAAGGATATATTATTTTTCAAGCAACACGAAGCCTTTGCGCAGAGCTGGTGGAACACAATTTTTTTGCAAGAAGAAATTTTTTTTTTCTTTTTCTTTTTTTGGGAAGAAAGTCGTCAGAAGAGGAAGTGACATCACAGTGAGAGAATTTTCTTCCTTAGGAAGTTCCTAGCAGGGTAATCTCTTTTTTTCAAGATCTAAGAAGCAGATCCGAGTGGAATATCTACAAAATCCAGAAAGCGTGCGTAAGCCAGCCAGTGTTGCACAGAGGGGGAAGAAGAAGAGTTGATTCGACATTTTTCTTGACGACCATGGCAGCTCATGGGCTTAGATATCAAGACCGGTTGGAGGGAGCCTCCAACTACGTGATTTGGAAGGAAAGAATCACATGCCTTCTAGATGATTACGATCTCAAGTTTTTCTTGACGAGTACGGTAGTTGTCCCTGCAGATCCAGATCTATTGAAGAAGTACACGATTGCTATGGAAAAGGATAAATGGTTGCTCCTTGATGGAGTCAAATGTCATATTGTGTCCCATATAGCTGGCAAAGACACATCCAGGCAGATGTGGGAAGCCTTGGTAGCATTGAATGAAGGCTCTTCCGAATAGTGGAAGATGTACTTAAAGTAGAAACTCAAGATGATGCAGATGCAAAAAAGGGAGCGTATTGTTCCGTTCTGGTCAAAACTTCAGGAAATCCATGATCAACTAGCAACAATGGGGACCACCCCTTCTCCTACAACAATGTTGAGACTGGATATTAATGCAGTCTCTGAAGAATGACAAGTGTTTTTCCAAAGAATCCTGGGCAAAGCCACCCTGCCGGGCTAGGAATATATGTCAGTTGCTCTGCAGCAAGAAGAGCTAATGAGGGAACTGGTCAAGTGTAAACTTGACAGCAGTAGTGGAAATGGATCGAAGTTGAAGCAGGAGGAGGAATAAAATGCAGCCCTTGCATCCAAAGGGTAGTAGGAGCAGCGGAGACGTAAGAAAGACGTCTCGAAGATAAAGTGCTTCAGGTGTGGTGAACTTGGTCACTACGCTACCGAGTGTCATTTGAAGAAAAATGACAAGGACGAGAAGCACGATCCAAAGGCTACAATCACGAAGATTGATGAGGACGAGTATGCCATGAGTACCCACACATCCCTAGGAGGGATATGGGGCAAAATTGAGCTGTAAGTTCGCAAGAACTTCATTTGGGCAATATCCTTGAGGAATCCACCTCTTGGATCATGAGCTTGCTACAGGTGCCCAATATTAGCAGTAGTAGGTTGGAGGAGTTTTCTGTGGTGCAAAGGAGTGAAAAAGTGACAAATGCAATGATTAGCAATGCCAGAATCTGATTAGCGCATAGTAGAGTTGCAACAACGCAAAGGGACGCAATGCAGAGTCGCAACAACGCAGTGATTCAAAGGGACAACGTGGTATGAGTAGCAGCCAGAGTTTCAACATCGAGATGTGTCCTAAACACTTATTCAGATTGATGGATATTTTTCAGTTGCTTCTCTCAACAGCTGAGTTGTCGTGCAGAGTTAGCAGTGGAAGTGCTCGTAGCATATGCAACATTTGAAAGGGAGATGTAGGACGGATGCAGTGTTGATCGTGGCAGGGTCAACAACAGTATAGTTGCAGCAAAAGCATAGTGGTTTGTGGACAGAAAGTCAGACATCAGTAGCGCACAGGGAGATGCTTCAGAGTCATAGTAGTTTGCAGCAGGGCATATTTTCTAGAGCACATTCCTCGCTAAGAGGGAGTGTTGATTTTTGGTAGCATCAGATGTGCTCTAAGTCTCAAACTTTGTAGAGAGGCTTAAACACATGCATTCTAGATAACCGAGAAATTGTTTAGGGAAATTCCACCCAGAAACAGTTTTATTTGATATAGTTATTTTTAACGAGGACCCTAAGTCTAACATAGGAAATTCAAATAATTATTGGGTATTAATTTAAACTATGGGTGAAACTTCTAGAAAAATAAAGTCAAGTCTAAATATAATCTTAGCCATTGATTGGAGATCTAATCTCGACCGTTGAAGTCTCAACAAGAAGACTATAAAGGAAGGCTTGAGGTTCATTTGGAAAATACACTGAGAGGATCTAGTGATCGAACTTTTTGACAAAGCAGTGCTCGGAGGAAAACTTCGATCTAAGTGATTCTTCAGCGCAATTGAGGGGCAAAGGTAATTTTGGCAGGAGGATCTTCTCTGGGGCCAAGGATCATCAACAAAGAGGCAGAGAAAGATGCAAAGGGAGCAGCACAGTGCCCACAGAGGGTGACATAGCACCCATAGAAGGTGATGCAGGGCCACACAAGGCCCACGCAGAGGCAGCGCAACATTTCCGAGTTTCAGTCTGAATTCAACTGGGAAATCGAGATTTTGAGCCGAGAGGGCCAGAACAAGTTTCTTGAGAGTTGAAATATCATGCAGAAGGGAAGAATCACTCCTTCATAAGTCCCCATGCAGTCCTACATAGCTACTGTGCGGAGGAAGCGCAAAAGGTGCTAGGGTTTTGTCATTTCATCTACCGGATCAGCTGAAACTTGCAGAGTGAGCTAAACTCACTATTTTTCTCTGTCAATCTTCTCTATAACTGATTTTTCTGGTGAGACAATCAGATATGTATTCAAATATAACTGTTGCTTAACAATAAAACCCTTAGATCTGTTGCACCGGTTTCCTGTGTGTGTTATTTATTTTTCTCAGTTTCCTATTTCTGCATCTCAATTAATTAAGTGAAGGCTAGTTTATTAATTGCTTCAATGTTTTCAGAGGTAATCTGCAAAATAACTTGTTAACGTAATTTACAAGTAGGAGAATTAATTCAATTTGTCGCAGTAAGATTCCAGATCTAGGACTTGGAATTTTCACACAATCAGGTGCCAGAGTGACAAATGCAGTGGTTAGTAGCAGTCAAGACTGAGCAACACAGAGCAGAGTTGGCAGTAATGCAGTGGGCACAGTGCATAGCCAGTAGCATCGCAGCGGCTTCAGTGATAGTGCAAAGATTAGAAGTAGTCAGGACTCAGGTAACATGTGCATCAGAGTGAACACAGTTGGTTCAGTATGATGTACAGTTCTTGGCTACAACAACATCAGATGAGAGACAATTGTTGATGTTGCAATGGCAGCAACAACAGAGTTGCGGTGCATATACAGTGGTTGGCAGCGATATGCAGGGTTAGTAGCAGCACGAATGCAAAGTGGAATCATAGTTGTGCAGTTGTTGGTGGGAAGCAGTAGCCAAACATTAGCAACGCATCAAGAGATGGTGCAGAATTAGAGTATTGCTATCATGAGGACAACAGTGGTGGAGCACACTCCTTGATAAGAGGGAGTGTTGATTTTTGTAGGCATCAGATGTGCTCTAGCCTTGAGATTTTGAAGAGAGGCTAAGACACATGTATTCTCCAAGACCCATAAATTGTTTGGGGAAATTCCACCTAGAGATGGCTTAATTAAAATAATTAATCAGTGTTTAATATTTCGTAATTCTAAACTTAGGAAATATGATTTATTAAAAGGTGTTAATTAAGTTAGGTGCGAATTTTCTATAAAAAGGCATGGATCGAGTTTTAGTTAATCTTAGCCATCAATTAAGTTTTAATTGTGCTTGTTGAAGTCTCAACGAGATATTATAAGAACTCGATGGGCACTTGGAGAACACACTTGCAGAAATCAAATTCACTAGCAGATCGATTTCCTCAGTAGCAGCGTTGAGTTGTTGGAGAGAGAGATAGTGAGATAGTTGCAGTGACAGGGGTAGGGATAGTAAGGTGAGAGGAAATTTTTCCATATCCGGTGAGTGCCTAGCAGAGAGGCAGCGCAGAGGCTGCACAGTGCTTCAGAGGAGATCTGAAATTTTGCTCGGAGGCAGAGGTGATTCAGTGCCAGAAGCCAGAGAGAGTTCCCGAAGGCCAGGAGGGTTCAGTTTCTAGACAACATAAGATCAAAGGCGAGGAAAAGGTTTTTCCCAGCTACATGATGTAGAACTGCGTAGGCTGATGCAGTGACTGCGCAGAGGCAGCATAGAGCAGCTCCTCCAGAGCTAAGTTTAGTGCCGGATCACTAGTGGCAGTGAGATTTTACTCACTAGGATCATTTTTTAGTATTTCTTTGTATGATTTTCCATCTTGGGCAATCATAGATTTGTTTTCAGAATTTACTATTTTTGAACATACAAACCCTCAGTTGTTGCACCGTTTTTCCCGCATTGGGGTTTTCCGGGGACTTAGTCCAAAAATATTTGAGTTAATATTGTGTGTGTTTCTATCTTTCCTGTGTTGTATTTATTTTCCGCAGTATTTATTTGTGAGGGTTGCAGCGTATTGAGTTCAATATTTACTGTAGAACACGATAAATAATTTGTTCAGTAAAATAGCAAATAGAATAAATCTAATCAATTGCTATAGTAAGATTTCGAGTAACGGAATTTTCACACCAACTTGTCATAGGCTAATTGGTATGTACTTGTAACTCTATTGGTTGTATAAATGAAATACAATGCTATCCACAATTTTTGTAGTTGTAGATATACATTTTACCATATATTCCCATAGAGATTATAATACTTTCTATTGTTGCTTATATATGTGAATTTAGCATCTTGTGCCCATAATTGTAAAATGAATAAAGTAGACATCAAATAGTTTTGTTTCATTAATGAACCTATATCAGAGTATTTATAATTGTATTGATGCAAGGGTTGAAGGAGCTAGTGTTTTTTACAACCTAAATCTAGAGAAGACATGATCTGCTAGGGTTTGATATCTTTGGGTGACAAGGAACAAGGATATGTGGAAAAGAGACCCCATTAAAGACTTGGATTACTATTCTTGGAGAGCTTATATCATGTAAGCTTAGAGAATCTCCTAGAGGAATTACATGATATAAGTGGGAAATCAATGGTGGACTTGGTGGTATTCATGATGGTTTGGTGTGCACCCTTTGAAGTGGCTATAAGTGGCTTAGTGTGATGCCTGTCAAGGCCATCTTTTTCAATTATGGTTTTTTTTTAATGGCGGATACCCTAGCTAGGGTTTGGAAGAATTCCAAGTGTCCTAGTATGTGCCAAGCTCAATGGACATGTTGTGCCAACTTTTGATAAGTTGGTTGGTATGTACTTGTAACTTTATTTGTTGTATAATGAAGTAACTTGATGTCCACACATTTTATACTTGTAGATCCGAAGTTTAGAATATATTCCCATGGAAATTAAGTAGTTTCTATTGTTGGGTATAAATTCTAATTTAATATAATAGTGAGTAGAATTTTTTGAGTAAGGTCACTGGAGGATTGGAGAGTGCAACACTTGAGGATTGATCTATTGACATGTGTACACCTTGGAGAGTGGGCGCTTGACTCTTTATCTTGTATACTCCAATGGCCATTGGATGTCATTCATTAGACACCCTTAGTTTAAGGCTATGGGCCATCTTAGTGTCAGTATTTGCATCGTGCCATCAGCGATCAAAATCCTCTTTTCATATCATTTTAGGAGTCCCACTCAAAAATTTTTATCATTGCACTAGGTCATGCAAAAAATTAGTCATTGATGGTAGCCCCAAATCCAAAAAACATCACCCTTCCACAAATTTGATCACTTGTTGGCATATCTTATTAGGTATTTTATGGTTTTCAAGGTTTCATTAGGTCATCAGGGTTTCCAAGGTTCAATAAAACTCCATTCCTTTGCATAAGACCAACAAGTAAAGGGTGATTCAATAAACTTCTCTTCATTATGTGAAGATGATTTTTCAAAAACATAGCTCATTACAACATGTAATTTTGAGTTCAAAAGTAATTTTTATATTTTCATTATGTAATTTTATGTCTTTCAAATGTAATAATTTCACCATCCAAAGCTGCTAACTTAGTGTTCCAAAGATGCCTAAACATCAAAATGTAAATTCAAAGGGTTCCTACTCCATCAAAATGATCAATTGCCAAAGAAAAGAAGTCAAAATGAAAGGTAATGTTTCAAATGGTTAAGTCAATGATGAAGGAAGAAAGTGGGTCCGAAGGCCCAAATCATCAAATTCATGAAGTATAAAAGCCCTCAAGTCACGCATTTGTCCTCTATGTTATCAAGCCATCACTCATATAGCTCTGAAAATCAGAATTAAAGGGTGAAAGGTCGAAATTCTTGAAGGCCCTGCTCATCTGGAAAGAGGCGTTGCGCATAGAGCTAGAGGCGTTGCACACATGGAACAGTTCACTTGCATGCTCCCAAATTTTGTGTCATCACTCCAAACATTCAGATAAGGGTCTCATCACTTCCCAGCAAGTAAGACACAAATACACCCTCCTTCCATTCCTCAAGTGAAAATTTCATGGTTTTTAAGTTTTTATGAAAAAATTGAAGAGTTCTAGGCTACAAACCCTAGTTTTACTTCCTAATCCCAAAATTGACCCTTGAAGACCCCCTTTACCCTTCCTACATCATAATAAATCCTATCCCTATTCCTATATCATCAAATCCCTATCCCAAACCCCTTTATCCCCTAATCCCTAAGACCTAGGTATTTCAAATTCCTAGGCTCCCAAATCCCCATACCTGTAATAAAAATCCTATTCCCAAATCCCACAACATTTCCATTCCCTATCACTTCTCTCAATTCAAAAATCCCTTCCCCCATCTCCCTAATTTTTTCCATCCCATTCCCCACTCCCTAAACCTACATTTCACTCCCAATTCATCTCCCTAGGGTTTCTAGCCAAGACACTATGGAAGAAGAAAACAGAGAATTCAATGAGGAAGAAGAAAGGGAAGAGAGGAGGCCACACAAAGGAGGGAAGTTCCTCAAACTTGAACCTACAAACACCAGAGAACTCATGGCCTCTCCCATGACTGTGACATGTTTCAAGCATGTAGGATGCTTTGACTTTTGTGAGAAAATAAAAAAGGTCCAACATCACCTTGTTTTGAGCAGGCTTTTCATATCTAATCTTCATGATAACCAGGTAACCCTTGCTGGTGTCACTTTTATAATATCAACAGCCATCATAGCAGATGCCACTGGAATTCCAAATGTTGGTGAAAAATGGTACAAGGCAAAGGACTTGGAGAGTCACTAATTTGACCCATATATCAAGCCAAGCTACAAGAATGAAAGAAAAAGGTTATTTCCTTTCTCTTACCTCCTCGATAGGTATGTCCCCATTATGAAAATCATCGTGAGGTACTTTTCTTGTGAAGGAAGGTTCTCAAGACTCTACACCTACCATATCAGGTTATTAATGCACTTCACAAGGGTCAAGATGCTCAACATACCTTATTTTCTCTTTAGGGACATTGAAAAGATGGCATACATTGTTCAAAAAAGAGATTATTACCACAAAATGAGAAGTCTTTTTCACCACTCTCTCATCAAGATCATTGTCCTCCATCACCTTGATAAATTGGATATCTCATGGGACACTTTCATAGCTAATGACATCTTTACTGCTCCACCAATTCAACATGCTCAAGTTGTGCCTCCACCATCTCATCCTCCCACATCCATTCCTCTGTCTCAGCCCACAGTACCTACTTCTTCATCAACTCAAATTATTTCACCCATTTCACCACCATCGTCACCATTTCACACTTAGGTTGGGTCATATAGCATGGTTAAGAACAATGAATTTCAAAAGACCAATGTGGTTGAGATAGAGACATTGGTTAAAACATATCAGAGAGGTCACAGGTAGGTGCTTGCTCCACAGATTGTGGAAGGGGCCCTGCCTTCTTCACCAAAAAAGCGAGTACAGAAGGGGAAATAAAAGATCATAGAGGAAGATGTACATGATGCAGCCATTCATGATGAGGATGACCTCCATGAAACAGAAACTGATTTTGACCTTGTTGATTTAGATGATGAGCATGATCATGAGGCCTCCAAAATGATTATTAAATAGAAGGATGCCCAAATCAATGAGCTTCAGACCAATTTAGAGAGATCTTATTTTTTCATTGCATTTCATGAGTAAGAAAATGAACAACTCAAAACCAAGCAGGCCATCATGGAAATTCAGCTTCTCAAGGCAAAAGGAGAAGAAAACAAGGCAAAGGCTTTGCTTGATGAGGCATATGGAAGCTATAGTGAAACCAATGAAGCAGAAGAACAAGTGTCAAGGAGAATACCTAGGACTAGATGGCTGAAAAGAGCTCTAGAACTAGAGAAGCAAAAGGAGGCTGAGCTTGCTAATGAGCTCACTCTTAATGAACAATCTGTAGTGGCAATCAATGAGAACCGGGAGCAATGGTTTGACAGGGCTAACCAACACCTTGAGAAGTTTCTGGAGAAGGCAAACAAGGATAATGATATATTGATAAAGAGGGCCAAGCACTATGCCAAGAAAAACAAAATATCAAGGTTAAAACTTAAACAAGCCAATGCAAACATTGAAACCTTGACCATGCAAGAAAAGAAAATAAGGCTTGATATCCTTGCTGAAGCCTCACTCCATGCCTAACCATCATCATCAACCACCATTCATCAAATTTTGGCAATTTTTGATACATTTTTGCAAAATTTTGAAGTTTTGTTCATACTTGGACAGTCATGTGACAGTTGGACTGTCCTATGCGCAACACCCTAGGCGTTGCGCACTTTTTTGAGGCATATTTTGGCCAAACAGAGACCACCATTGGATTCAGAATGATAAAGACATGCACCCCAATAATTTTCTAAGTTTTTTTTGACAAATTGGTCAGTTAAAAGGCAAAAAACACCCAAAAAATGATGTTTCTGCCCTCTTTTTGAGCTTGGCGCGGCGCATAGAGCAGTGTTGGGAGAATCAATTTTTTTGATGTCAAATCAAGTAAAATATGCAAACCAATAACATATTTGGAAATTATACTGGATAATCTTTCGAATGAGCTATCCTGAGCTCAATTTGGACATTGGGAACCCCTCCAAAACTCAACTTGAAGTTGGCGCTGCGCATAGGACACATTTTCTAAGTTTGTTGATATTTTCCTATTTTCTGAGTTTTTCTAGTGTGTCCATGGTCAATGGGATTTTACCAATGTAAATCATGAATGTAAAAGTAATTATGATGTTTTTACACTTACCTAGGGTAAATACATTAGGTGAAAAATTTTGATGACATGTAATGAATTAGTTTGCAAAAAGTGAGGGATGAGTCAATTTGACCTCCCTACACTCTAGGTATCTAGCTTAGTTTTTGGTGGAACTGCTCCTCCTCTCATAGATTCGACCCCTGAGGATGGGAGGAGCTATTTTGAGGTCTATATCATGTAATTTTTGACTCATTACACAGGTTGGAAATTGTTGGATGTTAAGTCATTGATCAAAGACTCTAGTGTAATCATTTTGGCAGGAAATTAATGAAAAGGTTGCAGCTATTTCTTTGGGATACTTGTGGTATGAGAATTTAGCATTTTTTTTCTTATTTCTCATTATGTATGAATGTTTTGTTTCATGATCCATTTCATTTCTATGATATGTTGGTTTTTAAGTTGATGAACATAATACATTTCTCATGCTTTGTTTTGGAAAAACCTTAATAGTTTGTCCATCTTCTTCAGTTTAGAAATAATTCAAGCCTTGCCTTGCTCTTTCTAGCACCTCACCTGTCTGATCCATCTCACCCTCAAACGCTAAGTGTTAGGTTTTATACGTACCTTGCCCCATTGAATCTCTGCAACCCTAATCCTATTTTCCCTGAGCTAGCCTCTTTGACCTGATCCTCATTTAGCAACCTAATTCAACCAAATCAAGCCCCTGTACTTATACTTAACCTAAAACCCTAATTCATCCAACCCTCTTGGCTGTGACATTGTGTAGAGAGCCCTCTCCAGTTTGGTAGGGCTAGATACCAAGCCAAAAGATTGGTCTGTGGTTAACTCTGTTGGGATTGGTCTCTAGTTACCTCTGTTGGGATTTTCTTCCACATATACTACTCCCCTTCCATTCACTATACCCTTATTCATCATCTCTCCCACTTGGGTCCACATTGCCTCTTTGGGTCCACATAGGGTTAGCCTCCCCATTCCCTTGCCCCCACCTTGGGTCAGGCTTGGAACGATGCCTCAGAGGTTGAAGCAGCTAAAAAGAAAAGTAAAAGCATAAATGGCCACATTTAACAGGAAATCGTAACACAAAATGCAAAATATGGTCAAGACAAACATAATTAGGATGTGGGAAAAATCCAATACATGAGCTCCACCCCATACCCATGGTGATCATTCTGGTTCCATATGCCCTAGATGAGCCTCCTTTATCATTCAGTAACCCATGATTGTCCCAACCCCTGGAGGGAAATGAATCACCCTACCAAAAAGGGGGTAATCATTGCTATATCTTACACATCATGTTCTTGCCCTTGAGCCTCGCACAATTAATCAAAGAAAATCGTAAAAGGCATAAGGCATATAAGAAGGGTGGAAGAATCAAGTTCTGGGCACCTTATCCTACACATTTTATACCTAGGTATGGGCTTCCCTTTTTCTAGCTACCCTTGTGCCCTGGTATGTGACCTAGGGTTGCCCCTCTCATTCCCTATTCCATTTCACCTATTTGAGGGATGTACCTTAGACATACTATCCCCTATAAAGGTATAAAACACCTAATAAGGTACTTGGTTAACCCCATTTAGAGCTTGGAGACATTAGCACATGCCAAAGCCCACTATGGAAGGGCATGGCATTATGAAGTGTCCACTCGTTGTCCATGGTTTGTAAGATCTTTTACCCGATTTCTTTAATGGCTTGTATTGGAAGGCTAGGGGATCCATTGGATCTTATGTAGGATTGTAGATTGTTATGAATATAATTAATAACAGAGTTAATTAATATAGTTATTAATAGTTATATAGGGATTATGTAAAATAGTGATTAAATTAGTGAAAAGACATGCCCATTCGTGAAAGGTCATCTGCATAGTATATAAGCAGGGCCTCATTGTATCATTCACTCATCTTATCATATACATTTATTAATAAAATATTATTATTAAAATGCCTCTTGTGTATTTTTTCTATTAAGTCAACAAACATACAAGTTTTGTTGCTACAGTGGTATCAGAGCCATATCGAAGCCAAGTTGAAGCCATGTCGCACAACATTGTCTTACAAGCTTATGAATGTAGTATACAAGCCCATGAACATTGTCTACCATAAAATGTGCCATTATGCGAAGACCCTGAAGAAAGTGAGAAAATTAATAAAATTCAAGAAGTATTTCAGCGATTAGAAAATTCATGTGCAAATATTACAACTCGTCTTCAGAAAATTTATGAAGAAATCCTTGATAAGGATGAAGAAGTTGAAGAAGAAGATGTTGATCAGAAGGATAAATATGAAAAAGTTATTAATCAAGATGGTGGAGAAGATAAAGTTGATATAGATCAAGACAAGGATCTAGATGAAGCTAGTCCTAATGTGGATGAATATTATGAAGATCGGGATGATTCTAATTTTAATAAGGAGGAAGACATTGTTGGTGACAACGAGGAAAAAGACATCTCGACTTTCTTAGTTGAGGGGGATTCTGACTAGAAAGGAGAATCTCACCATAATTCAGCCACAAAGTTTCTGCACACAGAAAATAGTTCACATCTTCCTATTCTTGATGAATGTAGTATTACTATATCACTAAAGCATATTCGTATCCCTCATCTTCTCGGAGCATACACCTCAAGCAAGAAATTAGATACTCGAAATTATTACTCTAGAAAGGCTGCTTCATTGATTTCACTCTACTCTTTTCCTGACTTTCTGAGAGAGGACAAAGGGTGTTTGAAACAAGAAGAGGAGAGAGTTGCCCATTATTTGCACTCCAACACCAAAGACAAACTATTAGAAATAGTAAGAAATGAACGACTTTCTCAATATCCAACGCAGCTTGTACAAAATGAACATTCAAGCTGTTCCGCATTGATAAGAGACCACAAGAAAGATGATCTTTCAAGGATGTATAGGTTGTTCTATAGGATACCCAAAGGTCTGGAACCGATAGCCCATTGTTTTAAACAACATGTTTCTGATGAGGGAACAACGCTGGTTAAACAAGCTGAAGATGCAACAAGCAATAAGAAGTCATATGATCTCAAATTGCCTGTTGAGATGGTAAAAGGTGTAGAGGTATTTAAAGAATTCTACCAGACACAAACTAAACATCAAAAGCATACATGGATATACTCCTTAGGGACGTGCCATCTTTCTGGCAATTTTAATGCCAGAACGGTGGAGCTTATTGTGACAGCGTATCAGGGAGCTGCATTATGGATTTTCAATTATGCAGAGAGATTGAGCTATTCAGAAATCAAATCTTAGTTGAATTTGTCCGATGAAGATATTATTAGATTGTTACATTCACTTGCGTGTTTAAAACACAAAATCCTGATTAAGGAACCAAGTACAAAGACTGTCACACAATCTAATTACTTTGAATTTAATGCAAATTTCACTGACAAATCAAGAAAGATTAAGATTCCTCCTTCTCCTGTGGATGAGAAGAAGAAGATAATTGAGGACGTGGACAAAGATAAACGTTATGCAATTGATGCTTGTATTGTTCGAATCATGAAGAGTAGGAAAGTTTTGGCCCATGCATAGTTAGTAACAAAGTGCGTTGAGCAACTAGGACGAATGTTCAAGCCTGATTTTAAAGCAATCAAAAAAGCAATGGTTGAAGATGCTAATGTTGTTTTGTTCCGAAATATAAGGGATTGGAGTCGTTCTGACGGGGATGTTTGGTGCCAGCAAATTGTATGGAGTGGAAACTTTGCAAACTGTGAACGCATCCTGCAATTATTGGAGGATAACAACGATAGCCCTAATTCTGTGAAACTTGTTTTGGAAATTTATGATGTTCATCCTGAGTTGAGAGAGCAATATGTTACTTGCCATCGCGACTATCCAGTGGTTTCCACTATCGCAGCTTTACACTCTTGTGAAAAGGTTGATATATCTGAGGAGCTCGCGGGCGCAGGTCATGATGACAGTGACAGGTTATCATGCACAATCTGTCATGAAGTAATTTCCACTAAAAATCGTGGAATAAAATTGCGTTGTAATCATGAACCACCTGTGCGTAAGGTTCATAAACCATCTGTGCGTAAAACTGCATCAATGAACTGCATTTTTACAAACTCGGCGACCGCCTTGAAGACCCATTCGGACGATTGTCCAAGATTTAAAGACCTGAATGCAGATGTTATAGAGTTGGATACAGATTTCGAAGATACATTTTCTGGTATACTAATAGACGAGGGGTCGAGGGTTTGGTGCAGATATTTAAAGATATTACACATAAATAAATATTGGTCATGCGGTATATTTCTCTACGAGATTTTTGTTGGCGACCTTCCGTTTGCTATTAACAACGAATTCCGCGCAGCAGTAAAGAAAATGCAGAACAGAGATTTCAGTTGCTCGCAGCGAATTCCATGCAGAGCCCTAAACCTATCCATTGGTTGTTGGAACCCGACCAGTTTATCGGATTACCAGAAACCGTGTGACTTCTGAATTTAAATAAATTCGATTTATGTATGGTTGGATTAGTAGTTTTATCGGATTACCAGAAAAGGCATGACCTCTAAATTTAAATAAAGTCGATTTTATGTATGGTTCGATTGACTATAAGTGGGATAATTAGATATATTGTGGGCGTCAAATTTGATGGACCGAGTACCTGATACGACGTGTCTTTTTTTTTAATCGGGTCAGCGCACTTATGAATCGGTTAATTCCATAACATTAAATACAAACTATATATATAATATAGTTGTATGTTAAAAAAAAATTATTATTAATATATATATATATATATATATATATATATATATATATGTTATAAAATAATAATAATAATAATAATTAAAAAAAAATTAGAGAACCCAGTTTCAAGAAAGCATTACTGGAGAATTATACAAGCCAAGGTACCAGTGATGAATGACATGTCTAGCAGATAATCCGAAGTGAAGAAATTGTCAAAAAATTAAGCTTTGAGGATAAAGCTTTTCGAGAAGAAGACAATGTTATGAATATAATTCATAACAGAGTTAATTAATATAGTTATTAATAGTTAAATAGGGATTATGTAAAATAGTGATTAAATTAGTGAAAGGGCATGCCTAAAAGACATGCCCATTCGTGAAAGGCCATCTGCGTAGTATATAAGCAGGGCCTCATTGTATCATTCACTCATCTTATCATATACATTTATTAATAAAATATTATTATTAAAATACCTCTTGTGTATTTTTGCTATTAAGTCAACAAACATACAAGTTTTGTTGCTACATAGATGGTGTCCATTTGGGTTTGGTCTCCCTATACGGGGTCCCAACTTTCGAGAGGGCTACATTATCATATATAGGGTGTGTGTAGAGAGCCATGGGCTTCCACAACAGTAGAAAAATCTCTATGGATCCCCAGATATGTTCAAAGATTGCTAGAGATCCACCTCTTGGACGAAGAAGATGCATTTGGTACACTATACCTAGCTGGCCCCACAGGTGCACCACGCACTTGGCAGGTGTTCGAGGACTTGTACGATGACATGGAAGCATTCATTCCATCATCTGAGCCCTTGTAGATGGTATACAAGCATCTTCGACTCATATGGAGACCCACGAGGTCATTGCTGTGCCCCTACACCCACTGAGAGATCCAAAGGTTTATTGTTTGCAGAACAAAGGGCCACCCCCTTGTCCATCACTTTTGACGATATTATTCATCATTTTGGCACTTATGGACCTTATCGGGCCTCTTAGAGGGCCCTACGACATGCATAGATTATTATTTGACCTCTGGAGAGGCTTATTATTTCATTAATGAGCTAGTTTGGTGGGCTTGTCACCAAAAGTTAGTTAATTTGCACAATATTTTATTTTTAGGGGCCAATGTAGGCCCATTAGGTAATTCCAACTCCTAATTGGTGTATAAATAGGAGTTGGATGGATTCATTTGTATCATCACTTGGATTTGGGATCTCTCTCATTAGAGAAATTCATATTTTTTCCTTGGTGCATATTTTTTGACGATGGATGAATTTTGATGTATGGATTGGGTTCTTTTCTATCTTGGAGCATCTTATATTGCAAATGTGATTTTGGTTTGATATATTCTCTAACATGTAAGTGCAAGTTTAACACTATTTTTTAAAATTTTGCTGCATACTTTGGAACCTCGCTATTATTAGGGCTAATTGTTGCATGTGTTTAATGTGGAATTATGTGTCTATTTAGCTTATTTCTATGTACGGGCCATGTTGGATGAATGAAATGTCCTTGAGATCGTGTTATATTGATCATCCTTCACCATTTGTAATGAAGTATAAATGCTTTAAAATCATTTTTCTTCTCTTGCCTTTAGCATTGGACAAAGTGGACTTTTGGGGCTTCCTTGAGTAAGAAACAAAATCTGTCTTCACAATTCTCCCTGACTGCATATCCCAAAGAGGAATTAGGCACTGTTCCATCAAAGGGTGATCATTTCAACCCCATTTTCACCTTTTTCCTTCCTTTCCTAGGTCTAGACTCATTAGGTCACCTAGGGCATCAATTTCTCGGGAAATTGACCATAGAAAAACACTGATCTACTAGGCCATACTGCATTGATGGGCCCCCTGGGTCTCCTCCGAATTTGAAGGAAATCTGATGGTGGAATATCTGAATATCCCAAGCCCTAGGTATAGGATCAAGTTTTGCTGGTGTTCCCAAGGATAATACATAATAGGATCAATCTGACATCTTTGGTGAAAAATATTGTTTGACCCTTTCCCCTCACCTTGGTCAAGTTAATAATATCATTGGTTTCTAGATTCCATTCCCTTAACCTGGGTTGGGTCTACTTGGCCCCGTGTGGTCCCATTTATTATCAAAGACAGTTCATCAAGGACAACTCGGGAATCCAAGTTCTATAAGGATTTTAGGGATTGAGAAATTCCTTTTGAATCCATACTTCTCTATCCTAACCCTTAAATCTTCATTTCCTTTCCCTAGAAAGTCTTGTACCTTACTTAAAGTGCAAGCAAGCTCCATCCTTAATCCTATCTTTGGGAAAGGGTTTCCAAGGTCACTTCACACCTATTTGTTGATCCATCCTTTACAAGTGGCTTTCTAATTAGCAGGTCTCCCATCGATGAAAGTCTGTAAAGAGCATGGAGTCATAGTTGTGGTGACAGTGGGCTAAGTCTCCATCGTTTCTATTAACCTAGTAGTTGCCCTCATAGGAACCCCTTTTAGGTCTCCTACTGGTTTGAGTGGTAACAAAGTGCTCAGAAAATTATGAGAAATTAATCCTGCCCTCTCCTCAAGAAACCCACAAATACGCAGAAAGGGTTGGGCCTGGTTCCAACCTCCGAAATTATCCCTAATTTCCACATGATCCTCCAACTACTGGGTAATTCGAACCACCTGGAAATGACACTGCTTGAATCCCCCAAAATATCAACGAAGGCTAGAAAAAGTCTGCTTCAGATGCCTCCACAAATCTCAAATCAGTTCAACCCCCAATTTCTTATCTTCTTGGTTCCCACATGTGGCATAAAAAGCACCTCTGCATAGTCCTGAAGATGAATCAATGTCACAACAAAAATCCCCAAAATTGTGCTCAGCGAGCACTCCAAATCTTCAGCAAATGGTGGTCCAAGTCTTTCCCGGAAGCCTCAATGATTATGCTACTCCACAACTAGCTTTCCCAAGAGATACACATTCCCCTTACTCTGCCCAATTTTCTATAATAATCCCATGAATTGCCTGAGCAAACACTGGGCTAACTCCCAACGTAATGTAGATCGCCTCCTTGGGCTGGCACTCGAAGTCCATCGAAGGTAGGGTGAGATTCTCGCATGAAAATCTTGTGTTCTGAACATCTTTTGCAGGCTTGTCTCAACAATTCAAGCATGCTAGGTGAGTGTAAATGTCAGAGGTTCAAAAGCCCCAAACTGATGTATTCTCCTCCTATTTATCCTCGAACCTTCCTTTTTTCCCTTGTGGTTCCCATGCATTGATTTCCCTTTGCCTTTTTCCCTCCAAGGGTGAAAATTGACTAGGAGTATGTATTCCCTTTCGGGGTGGCCCCCCACCATCCATTAAGAAATCAATTTGTCTTTATTCCCCTATGTTGGAGCCTCCCTTAACCAAAATTGCAAGTGGGGCCCTCCAACCCACTTTCCCCTAAGTTAAAGACCCAAAATATCAAAATTGAGCAAAATTGTATTCTCACTTAGAAATAGTGCTAAGTGGGAATATCAGAGTCCTTCCCACCAAAATGTTGCTTTACCTCAAGCAACTATAGTGATGGGTGTTGAAGTATGTACTCATCTTCCCAAGTGGCATCCTCATTTGGTAAGTTCTTCCATCTGATTAGAAACTCCCTGATGATTCTACTCCTCGGTCTCCTCTCCTTGGTCTCCAGAATATCCTTAGGCTAAAGAAGAAGATGCCCATCATCATCTAACGTGAGTACCTTCTTGAGGCATTAGACATGGAAAAAATTATGCACCCTGCTTCCCAGTGGAAGCTCTAGCTCCTATGCCACCTGACCAATCCTCTTGACCACCCTGTGTTGATATTTTGGGGTAGCATCGTGTGTGATCTAGCTCTGAAACTTTGTGGAGGGGCTGGAACACATGAGATCTCCAAGACCCAGAAAGTGTTTGGAGAAATTCCATCTAGTGTAAAATTTATTCAAATAATTAAATTTTTTAATGGGGAACCTAAGTCAAACTTAGGGAAATTAAAAAATTAAAGTGAATTAATTTATACATGTGATGAGAATGTTCTAGGTAACGTGGATCAAGCATTCTTTTAATCTTAGCTGTCGATTAGAGATTAGATCACGGTTGTTGGTTTTCCAATGAGAAAAGTATAAAGGAAAGGCCTGGGGTCAGTTGGAGAACACACACATAGTGAAAGCACTCAAGCTAAGTCGAAATTCTGGGGCGGGGTTTGCTGAGGATTTCGAAGTAAGTTTGCAATGTAGTGAGGGGCAGAGATCGAAAAGGGATGATCTTATCCAAGGCTGAGAATACAGCAACAAAGAGGTAGCATCGTACCAGGTAGTGCAGAGGCTAGCCAGAGTGACGCAGTCCAACCAAAGGTCTGCGCAGAGGCAGCGTATGCCCAGTCAGGGTGACACAGATGCAACTAAGGCAATGCAGGGGCAACAGAGACCCAGCCAAGGTGTCACAGGCCCAGCCAAGGCAGTTCAGAGGCAGAGCAGACCCAGTCAGGGTGACGTAGTGAAGACGCTGGCCAGTATGGGCTGACGCAGGGGCTGGAGGAGCAACGTTTGGGTTCTAGTGGGCCAGAAAGGGCTCGTTATTTGTAATTACCGATTGAGGGTGTGATTCAGCCATATTTTCTGTCTCTGAGTGATAAGGTACAACTGTCGTGTAATTTCTATGCAGGGAAAACCGTTTCTGGTGCCCAAAATGTTGTATTCAGATTTTGCATAATAATAAAACCCTCTAGAGTTGTTGCACCGACTTTCCTGCATTGGATTTTTCCGGGGACATTTATCCGAAAAATCTGTCATTTGTCATATTTGCGTGATGTTCAGTAAATGATATGTATTTGTGTAGGCTACTATTTGTGTTTACTTCAAAGTTTTTCTGAATATTCAGTTAAATAACTTGTGTAATAAATCAAGTAGGAGAAGTAAATCAATAGTTAGCAGTAGGATTTTTGTAATAAGGATTCAAATTTTTTCACATGGTATCAGAGCATTGCAAATCAAGCTGAACCATCAACAAAGCGACTGAAGATAATTTCTGCAGGAAGGGTAGCTGAAGCAACATTGATCCGGAAGAAGGCAACGCAACACTAGAGGGACAAAAGCCCTTGTAAGGGTGATGCAGAGTCAATCTGCTCACGCAGAGGCTGACGCAGCTCCAGAGAGGTGACGCAGAGCTAGACTTCTCACGCAGAGGCTGACGTGGTACTAGGAGAGGGATGCTGAGCCAGTCTGTTCACGCAAAGGCTGGCGCAGCACTAGGAGGGTGACGTAGTCCGAATTGGTGAGTTGCTGTGCAGTTTTCCAAGGCCATAAGTGCAGTTTATGATCCTCAGAAGTTGTTGGTGAGGCATAGGTTTTGTCAGTGCAAAACAATGCCTAGAAAAGGTGACAAAAGCGAGAGGAGAACGGTTGCTCAGCGTATTTGTGCCTAAGAAATATGAGATTTGATCAGGAGGGTGATCGTAGAGGATTGATTCAAGAGATTTAGCGGAGGATTTTCGAGAGGGAAATCAATTTTCAGAGGGAGCAACTACTCTAGAGGGTTTCTATCGCCAATAAACCTAGATTTGGTCTTATGTTGAGTTCAGCAGTAGTTGAAGGGAGAGGAGTACCCACTTCGACAGATTTGAAGTAGATGGTTTTGTACGGACTGCGTGATCAGGATAGGTTGGACGATGTGTCCAACTTCGAGATCTAGAAAGCCAAAATCCTTCCAGTCCTAGAGGAGTACGACATCAGAGACCACACGGAAAATATCTTAGTTGTGCTGACCGATGCAGGCACTTTGAAGAAGTTCAACGAGAATTAGGCGCTGACAAAGCACTTGATCATGGACAGGGTGAAGCATCACGTGGTCCCACACATTGCCGAGAAGAAGAAGACAAATGAGGTGTGGACAAATTTGACCACGCTGTATCAAGGTAGCTCCGTCCAACAGAAGATGTTTCTAGAGAACCAAATGAGGATGTTCCAAATGCATAGGGGGAAGAGATCGATCCATTCCTCTCCAGATTGCAGACTATCCAGGATCAGCTGATTACCATGGGGGAAATTCCGGATGAAGGGCTCTTGGTAAGGACTGCCCTGAATGCAGTCACTGGTGAGTGGGAGACCTTTGTCCAAAGCATTTTGGGTAGAGCACAACTCCCAAATTGGAGTGACATGTGGGCTATCCTTCGTCAAGAGGAGATCTGACAGATGACCAAGAGGGAATTCAACAGTGGAAGTAACAAAGTGAAGAAGGAGGAGGAGGAGGAGGATGCAGCCCTAGCATCAAAAGGACATCGGCAACAAGGGAAGAAGAAGGATAAATCAAAGGTTCAGTGCTTTAAATGTGGCGAACTTGGATGCTTCGCCAGCGCTTGTCCTAAGAGGAAAGACAAGGAATCTTCTGATTCCAAGGCAACAAAAACTAGAGGGGACAATGGTAGTGAGGATGATGTCGCTATGAGTGCTCATGTGCCTCGAGGGAAGAGGTGGGGCAATATTGATCTGTAGAGCAGCTACAGATGGGGAGGGAGGATCCTTGAGGTGCCCAAACTCTTGGATCACATACGAGCTACGAGAGACTTAAGACAATAGTAGGATGACTGGAGCAGTGGGTGCAAAATATCATGATGAAGCAAAAGCAGAGTTGGGACACTATAGAGTGGAGCAGCACAGTGCAGTGGTAGCAGCAGCGTAGAGGCTGATAGGACTTCAGCAGCGTAGAGGGGCAGTGCTTACATAGTGCAGAGCAACATCAGTGTGATGGCTCTAGAGAGACAATGCAACGTAGCAGCCGAGGGAGCTTCAGTGATGAGATGCAACCCGACTAACTTGTCTGTCAGTGATTGGGTAGGGGTCCTTCAGTTTCTTACTTCTCAGAAACTGAATTGCAATGCAGCAGTTGGTAGCACGATGCAACAATTTGAGAGGGAGCTGCAGTACATATGTGGCAATGTTAGAGACTGTGACATGGGCAACAGTACATAGAGCAACAACGCACTGGATGAAGGGCAGCAGGCCGAGCATCAGCACAGAGACTAATGCTAGAGATCAGGGCAATTCTTTAGTGTGGAAGTATTGCTAGATCACACTCCTCGCTAAGAGGGAGTGTTGAGATTTTGGGGTAGCATCGGGTGTGCTCTAGCTTCGAAACTTTGTGGAGGGGATGGAACACATGAGATCTCCAAGATACAGAAAGCGTTTGAAGAAATTCCATTTGGTGTAAAAGTTATTCAAATAATAAATTTTTTTAATGGGGACCCTAAGTCAAACGTAGGGACATTAAAGTGAATTAATTTACACATGTGATGAGAATTTTCTAAGTGACGTCGAACAAGCATTCTTTTAATATTAGCCGTCGATTAGAGATTAGATCACGACCATTTGTTTGCCAACGAGAAAAGTATAAAGGAAAGGCTTGGGGTCAGTTGGAGAACACACACATAGCGGAAGCACTGAAGATAAGTTGAAATTCTGGGGCGGGGTTTGCTGAGGATTTCAGAGTGAGTTTGTAGTGCAGTGACAGGTAGAGATCGTGCAATATTCCTAATTAGCGACAACTAATTGGAATATTCGATTTTGTTCAGTTTTGCCATCTATAGTTTATAAATAAATAAAAAGTGAGTGGAGAGGGTCTAACTCACTTAAGTGGAATAAAACACCCTCCTAGTTGCACAACGTTGTGACTTAAGGGGGAGCCAAGGGGGCCAAGCACCACGTAGAGAGGGGGCCCACGTATGCTCTAGAAGCTACTGCGTAAGAGAGGATGAGCACGTGGCAAGAGAGGGAGGCTACGTTGAGGAGATGGGCCTTAGGGTTGGAGGAAGGCCAACGTTATAAAAGAGGGAGGAGCCTTCTCATTTGATTCCTTCTGTTGTTGATGATATTGAGATGGACGTTTGTCTTCTTGAGCACGCTGGCTGTTTAGCTTGTCTACAACACTGTTTAGTGCATTGAGTGTCTCCGGTCGGAGATCTCGCCCTTAGCCCCGAGGGACTTCGAGTGCCTGCTCGGGCAAGTTTATTTCTTCAGTATTTTGTGAGAGGTTTTGGTGTTTGGGTTTGTTGCGGAGTTGGGCTTTCATAGAGACTGCGCAGTCACTGAGAGGGAGGACGCAGTCCATCTTGGAGATGCTCCGGATCAGGATTTTTGCAGGAGATTGAGCCGAGATTTTGAGCAGAGGATCAGCCTTTGCCTGTGGGAGGATTTTGGTGGAGTTTGAGGCGGTGTTTCAGTGATTCTCATCTAGCCTCTGCGCAGAGCCTTGGAGGCCAGCGTAATTCCCCAAGGGGGTGTTTTTCGGAGGTCGGCCATTTTTTATATGGTTTCTGGGTTTTGTCGAGATTGGTGAGTGGAGGAGATTTCCAAAATTTCAGCTCATTCTGGCAAGGGGAATAGCCCCTAGTCTTCAGTTCATTCTAGCTATAGCAGCTACACAGCAGTTTTCCAGCAGTTGGGACGTAGTTCAGAAAGCAGCCATTTTTGGTGTATTCTGAAAGTATTTCTTCCCTTGCCTTGAGCAAGTTTAGGTGCCATCACTCTGATCACCTATTGTACTTCATTATATTTCTCAGTTTAATAAAATGGCTTAGCATTTCCTCTCTATATTTCCGGATGAGTTTTCGTACATTCTTTCTATGCTATTATATGTCTACTGCACTGTTATTTTTATATATTCTTGAGCATTCTAGCTCTATACCACTTGGTGTGTTTATTTTTCACTCTTAGACAGAGTCTGGAAAGGGCCAGGCAGCCTCCGGATCTCGTCCTCTTTTCAGAGGCGGAATATTTGGTAAATGCCCTCCCAGTCCATCTCTTGTTGGAGTTTGCCATGTTTTAGAGATATCCCCGAAACGGGATATTACAGTGGTATCAGAGCATAGTTCTGGCTCAGCCTGTGGTCTATGACACCAGGGAAGAGACCATATATTTGTTATAGAGGCAGGAAATACAGAGACTGTGAGCATAGGTTGGAGAACACCTACGGAGAGGGAGACTGTGTTTGGGTAGTGGACACAGTGCAGGAGAGAGAGCCTGTGATAGACACAGAGCAGGAGGAGAGTGCATTAGATTCAGAGCAGAGGGGGCCAATGGTAGATGACACAGAGGCCAAACAGTTTGGGGAGGCACTCCTCAAATCGGTGCAGGATTTAGCTCGACAGATTGAGGTGATGGGTCAGAGATTCACTGCTGTAGAGGCTAGACAGCGTGAGACCCCACGAGTTTTCAAGGTAGGAGAGGGATCAGGTACATCCCATCATTTTCCGGAGCATGGTGCTGCTCAGCATGATACTCCTCAGTCGATGGCTTCATGTGCACCTACCCGCTCCACCATGCCCACTTTCTTGGGAGCAGACACAGGGGCAGGAGTCCAGCAGGAGGCAGAGCCTGCACACATGGGAGAGTATTTTGCAGAGTATCAGGCCTATGGGCAGGAGTTCAAGGATGCTCTCTCATTCCGGGATTTTGTTCAGCTCTAGCGGGACAGTAGACCCCGCGACCATCATAGAGGGCACCGACATTATCATGATGGAGATACCCACCGCACATCTAGCAGATTCCATTTGCCTACGTTTGATGGCTCATCAAATAGTTCGGCAAAGTCTTGGGTGGAGAAGCTGGACATCTATTTCCAGCTTAACCAGATGTCGGAGACGGAGGCCATCAAGGTGGCGACATTACATTTGGATGGTGAGGCCCAGGACTAGTGGTTCCATGGGATGGTCACACTCGGGCATTCTATAGTGACGACATATGCCAAGTTTACCAGGAGGTTGATGGAGCGATTTGACTGGAGGGATCCAAAATAGCACTTTGTTGAGCTGACGAGGCCCAAGCAGACTGGGAGCCTAGAGACATAATTGCAGATTTCTTAAGGGTTTCAGTGATGGTGCCAGATCTATCCGCAGCACGGATGATCTATATGTTTGTGGAGGGGTTAGCAGAGCCACTTCGGGGTCTAGTCAGGTCTACTAGACCAGAGACACTTCAGGATGCCATCAGCAGGACCCGAGACTTATAGGATGCATTGCCCAGGACTCAGACACCTTACCCCCAGAGACAGGGTTTCCAGCCCAAGGGGAAGGATGTGAGGATTTCGCCTCCAAAGGGGAATCCGGGATGAGCACAGATAGATGATGATGCCAGGAGGGAGTTGAGGAAGAAGCGGCTGTGCTTCACTTGTCAGGAGCCGTGGGCACCAGGGCATAGGTGTGCTGCTGGCAAAGCACACTTCATTGAGGTCTTCTCCAATGATAGTGGGGAAGAGGATGAGGAGGATGATGAGGAGGCAGGAGATAGTCAGACGGCCTAGGATCAGTTGCCGCCTCCACCTCCAGGGACAAGAGGTGCAGCTTTTGCACCCACAGGAGAGACCCTTGCAGCCTTGTGAGGAGTTCCTAAGTATTTGATGTTGTACGTACGAGGGACAGTACGTGGCCAGCGAGTGTCATTTTTGGTTGACAGTGGGGCAACCCACAACTTCATTGATGCACAGATGGTCGAGCGGAGAGGTATACCGACCGAGAGCTTTGACGGATTTTCAGTTTTGGTCCCAGGAGCCCAGACGATGCAGTGTGCCTGGTATGTTCCAGAGTTGGCAGTGACGATGGGTACCTACACCGTGACCGATCACTTTTTCGTGGTCAACATACCAGATACCAATGTGGTATTGGGTGTTCAGTGGTTGATTACTCTGGGGAAGGTCACCACGGATTGGGAGGCCTTAAAGATGGAGTGGGATGACAAGAAGACCGGGAAGCATGAGAAGATCCGCGGGATGCACACTTACCCACCTCAGACAGTTTCGGCACACCGGATGGAGGCAGATTTCCGGAAGGGAGACAAAGAGTGGGCGGTTGAGTTACGGGCATCAGAGGCAGAGTCCATCGGTCGAGCAGTTCATCCAAATATACAGGCCATCCTTGACAGGTATGATGCAGTGTTTAGGGATACACCACCAGGTCGACCACCGGACTGAGGGTTTGAGCACACCATTGAGCTTGAGCAGGGCATTCAGGCGGTGATCACTACCCCCTATAGGCATCCCAAAGCTTATCGGGATGAGATTGAGCGGGCCATCCAGGAGTTGCTGGCTCTTGGGCACATCAGACCGAGCACGAGCCCGTTTGCTTCTTCTGTAGTATTGGTGAAGAAGGACGACACCTTGAGGATGTGCATTGATTACAGGGCCCTGAACAAGAAGACCCTGAAGAACAGGTATCCTATACCCAGGATCGATGAGTTGATGGATGAGCTGAGAGGAGCCAAGTTCTTCTCGAAGATTGATTTGAGATCGGGGTACCATCAGATTCGCGTGAGGGAACAGGACATTCCCAAGACCGCCTTCAGGTGTCATTATGGGCACTTTGAGTTTTTGGTTATGCCTTTTGGGCTGACCAATGCACCAGCCACCTTTCAGTCTTGCATGAACCATATCTTCCGCAGTCATCTGAGGAAGTTTGTATCGGTATTCTTTGATGACATACTCATATACAGCAAGACTTGGGAGGAGCATCTCCGGCATATAGAGGCAGTACTACACATCTTGGAAGAGCAACAGTTCTATGCTAAGCTCTCCAAGTGTGAGTATGGGATGACGGAGATGTTGTATTTGGGTCACATTATTGGAGTGGATGGAGTGAGGGTCCATGAGGAGAAGATTAGAGCCATCAGAGATTGGCCGGAGCCGAGGAACGTGACAGAACTTCGAGGGTTCATTGGGATATGTACCTATTACAGGAAGTTCGTCAAAGGTTTCTCACAGCTTGCTGCACCCCTTACAGATTTGACAAAGAAGGGGGCATTCAGTTGGTCAGATACGGCGCAGCGAGCCTTTGATAGGCTCAAGGAGGTGATGAGTAGCTGCCCAGTGCTTGCATTGCCGGATTTTACGCAGCCATTTGTCTTGGAGTGTGATGCGTCGAGAGAGGGGATCGACGCAGTATTGATGCAGGGGGGACACCCTATAGCCTTCGAGAGCCGGAAGCTCTTTCCGCATGAGAGGTTGTATTCTATATACGACAAGGAGATGTTGGCCATTATGCATGCCTTGGCCAAATTCCGGTAGTATTTGGTAGGGAACAGGTTCAGGGTGAGGACTGATCACAACAGGCTCAGGTTCTTTTTGGAGCAGAAGCAGCTACAGGAGAGGCAACAGAAGTGGATCAGTAAGATCCAAGCATATGACTTTGACCTTGAGTATGTCAAGGGTAGAATAACGCGGTAGCAAATGCACTTTCACGTAGACCGGCCACGTTATCTCTTATGAGCTTGGATACAGATTGGAGGGCTCGACTTTTAGTGGAGTACTCCAAGGATAGATTTGCATGTGAGGTTCTGGATGGACAGGTGGCTGATGACAGGTACAGGGTGGTCGATGAGATCATCTACTACAGGGATAAGATCTTCTTGACTGAGGGATCTCAGCTCAAAAAGAAGATACTTCAGGCATCCCATGATTCACCATTGGCCGGCCATCAGGGGTTTACTAAAACCTACAGGGCCATTAGAGAGAGTTCTCATGGAAGGGCCTCAAGGAGGACGTGCTCTAGCACATCAGGGAGTGCGATGTTTGCCAGAGGAACAAGGGGGAGATGAGCCATCCCGCAGAATTATTGCAGCCTCTTCCCATTCCGGAGGGGAAATGGGAGAGTATCTCGATGGACTTCATCACAGGGTTGCCCATAGTGCAGGGCAAGGATTGTATCTTTGTCGTTGTCGACCGACTGACAAAGTATGCGCACTTTTTCGCCATATCCACGCACTACACAACAACACAAGTGGCCGAGCTATTCTTCAGAGAGGTTTTCAGGCTACATGGTCTTCCTAAGACCATCATCAGTGACAGGGACAGCCGCTTCATGGGCGGATTTTGGCAGGAGCTTTTCCGGCTAGTGGGGACGGAGTTGACACCGAGTACCAGTTATCACCCACAGACGGAGATAGTTAACAAGTGGCTGGAGGGCTACTTGCGTAACTATGTTAGTGGGCAGCAGCAAGCATGGCTTAAGTGGTTGCATTTGGGGGAGTACTGCTACAACACGACACATCACATGTCCATTGGTATGTCGCCATTTTATGCCTTGTATGGGTATCATTCGTTATCTTTTGCAGATGTGATGTTCGGTGCTAGCAAGGCTCCTAGAGCCAAGATTTGGATCCAAGAGAGTCAGGACATTCTCCGAGCTCTCAAGGACAATATGGCTACAACACAAAACCACCAGAAGCTGTCTGCCGACAGAGGTCGGGTGGAGAGACAGTTTGAGGTAGGGGACTTGGTCTAGCTACGATTACAGCCATACCGACAGTCGTCGCTGAAGCAAAAGGGAGCTGAGAAGCTCAAGCCTCTGTTTTATGGGCCATACAGGGTGATACGCAGGATTGGGCAGGTTGCGTATGAGTTGGAGCTGCCCCAAGGCAGCAAGATCCACAACGTTTTTCATGTGTCATGCCTGAAGAAGGCGCTGGGGCAACAGGTGACAGTGACAAAGGAGCTACCACCCACGGATGATGAGGGGCATTTGGTGTTGCAGCCAGAGGCTATTATTGATACCAGGGAGAGGCAGCTAAGGAGCAGGACAGTCCGGGAATTCTTGGTGAGGTGGAAGAATTTGCCGGATGAGGATGCCACTTGGGAGAGTGAGAAGATTTTGCAGCATCCATCACTTCAATTGCTTGAGGAAAAGCAACATTTTTCCGGGGGAGACTGTAATATTCCTAATTAGCGACAACTAATTGGAATATTCGATTTTGTTCAGTTTTGTCGTCTATAGTTTATAAATAAATAAAAAGTGAGTGGAGAGGGTCTAACTCACTTAAGTGGAATAAAACACCCTCCTAGTTGCACAACGTTGTGACATAAGGGGGAGCCAAGGGGGCCAAGCACCACGTAGATATGGGGCCCACATATGCTCTAGAAGCTACTGCGCAGGAGAGGATGAGCACGTGGCAAGAGAGGGAGGCTACGTTGAGGTGATGGGCCTTAGGGTTGGAGGATGGCCAACGTTATAAAAGAGGGAGGAGCCTTCTCATTTGATTCATTTTGTTGTTGATGATATTGATTTAGACGTTTGTCTTCTTGAGCACGTTGGCTGTTTAACCTGTCTGTAGCATTGTTTAGTGCATTGAGTGTCTCCGATCGGAGATCTCGCCGTTAGCCCCGGGGGACTTCGAGTGCCTGCTCGGGCAAGGTTATTTCTTCAGTATTTTGTGAGAGGTTTTGGTGTTTGGGTTTGTTGCGGAGTTGGGCTTTCATAGAGACTGCGCAGTCACTGAGAGGGAGGACGCAGTCCATCTTGGAGGTGCTCCGGATCGGGATTTCTGCAGGAGATTGAGCCGAGATTTTGAGCAGAGGATCAGCCTTTGCCTGTGGGAGGATTTTGGTGGAGTTTGAGGCGGTGTTTCAGTCATTCTCATTTAGCCTCTGCGCAGAGCCTTGGAGGCCAGCGTAATTTCCCAAGGGGGTGTTTTTCAGAGGTCGGCCATTTTTTATATGGTTTCTGGGTTTTGTCGGGATTGGTGAGTGGAGGAGATTTTTAGATTTTCAGCTCATTCCGGCAAGGGGAACAGCCCCTAGTCTTCAGTTCATTCTAGCAGTAGCAGCTACACGGCAGTTTTCCAGCAGCTGGGACGCAGTTCAGAGAGCAGCCATTTCTGGTGTATTCTGAGAGTATTTCTTCCCTTGCCTTGAGCAAGTTTAGGTGCCATCACTCTGATCACCTATTGGACTTCATTATATTTCTCAGTTTAATAAAATGGCTTAGCATTTCCTCTCTATATTTCCAGATGAGTTGCCGTACATTCTTTCTATGCTATTATATGTCTGCTGCACTATTATTTTTATATATTCTTGAGCATTATAGTTTTATACCACTTGGTGTGTTTATTTTTCACTCTTAGACAGAGTCTGGAAAGGGCCAGGTAGCCTCCGGATCTCGTCCTCTTTTCAGAGGTGGAATATCCGGTAAATGCCCTCCCAGTCCATCTCTGGTTGGAGTTTGTCGTGTTTTAGAGATATCCCCGAAACGGGATATTACAGATCGGAAAGGGATGATCTGATCTAAGGCAGAGAATACAACAGCAGAGAGGCAGCATCGTACCAGGCAGCGCAGAGGCCAGCCAGAGGGACGCAGTCCAGCCAGGACCACGCAGAGGACTATGCAGAGACAGCGTAGGCCTAGTCAGGGTGATGCTGGCCTAGCCAGGGCAGCGCAGGGGCAGCAAGGACCTAGCCAGGGTGACGTAGGCCCAGCCACAACAACGCAAGGGCAGCGTAGACTCATTCAAGGTGATGCGGTGGGTACGCTGGCCAGTAGAGGCTGACACAGGGGCTGGAGGAGCAACACTGGGGTTTGAGTGGGCCATAAAGGGCTCGTTATCTCTAATTCCCGATTGTGGGTGTGATTCTGCGATATTTTATGTCTTTGAGTGATAAGGTATAATTGCTGTGTAATTTCTTTGTAGGGAAAATGGTTTTTGGTGCCCAGAATGTTGTATTCAGATTCTGCATAATAATAAAACCCTCTATGTAAGGTCTTTGTTCATCCTATAAAACAAAACACTTATCTGATTCCTAACAGTTAAGCAGAATTTAATTTGAAAAAGAATTTAAACATGATTCTAAGTTAATTCTAAGTAAAATCACAGTAACCAGCAAATGCTAAAACACAGTGACTAGCTGATGCTGAAACACGATACTAGCTGATACTGAATCATAATAACTAATTGATCCTAAGAGGAGGAATACCTGGAAACGGTGAGATAAACCAGAATACCGGGACCCGTGATCCTCCTCTCCAGCTGATCGGACAGATTACAGAACCAAAATGTTCCTCCCAGCCAATTTAGAATTTAATCCTAAACCCAGAGGACGCCTCCTCTGCCCCCGTGCCCAGAATCCCGAGAACAGTGAGTCTCCTTTCCACCCTTGATAAATTTTACCACCACAACCTTCTCAAATTCATCATAACAGCCTTTCTCCCCGTTCATCTCCCAACCAAGGACCCCCCTCCTCCTTCATGTCTTCTTGTTTAAATAACAATCTGCCCCTTCGCCACAACACCATCCAGCTAACATCCCACCGCCACACTCCATCGAGATAAGACGTCCATAAATGTAGAAATGAATGTTTTCAAGGGGGTGTCATTCGAATGATATGGTTTGCATTAATGAGATGTCCTTTGAATGTAATATGATAAGGTTGCATTAATGAGAGGTCATTCGAATAAGAGGATATGGTTATATTAATGAGAGGTAACTCGAATGCAGGAGGATAAGATGTATAAGGTTGTATTAAACAACTGTCATTTAAATGAAAAATAATATGATTGTATTAATTTGAATGTATTTAATCGGGTGCTTTGAATGTTTAATTAATTATTCTAATTATTCTTTTAAAGTTAGTTTTTCTTTATGTTGGTATATTATATTTAACTTTTAGTTAAATATTAGGAAGTAGGAACTTAGGGTGTGGGTTGTTACATATTTCCTCCCTTCGGAAAACTTCGTCCCGAAGTTAGGGTTTCATATACTCATATCAATGATTGAATTTTTAGAGATTAGGGTGTTTGTAGAAGGCGGATTTTTAAGATTGACTTTCTGTTTGAATAAGTATGTATCTGCAATTTAATTGTTACTTCCCATCTCAACCAAATCTTCAAACTATTCTAAAATCATCCTATCCTTCCTAATCTTCTTCCACTCCCATCCTATCCGTCCTCTACAGGAATATGCCATGGCATCAGCTTTATTGATCCATTCATAGACCTTAAGGATATCAGCGTCGATTACGTCGACCAGATATGCTTGTAGGCATCCGGCAGTCATCATCACACGTCTAGGGGAGCGTGACTCGCACAGTCCTCCCATGACTCCAGGTATCGGAGGATAACCGGTGGGCAACACCTCCACCCCTCCCAATGAGACCAGGGTCAACACCCTATCGTGGAATCTCGGGAGTCTCAACTGTTCTGGGGATTCTGTCATCACGTATTTTGGTTCTGTAATCTGTATTCTGCAAAGCAATTACTTGTACACAATCTGCAATGTAAACACTCGTACGCACATTACAGCACATGCATCTATATTGTTCATAACAAATTGTTACCCATATAACAATCTCTACATATTCCAAATATACCGTTATCAATGTAAACATTCGTACACACATTACAGCATATGCATCTATATTGTTCATATTCCTGCAATGATAATTTAAATGACATAAGGCATGTTGGTATCCCTGTACTTAGTCAAGTCAAACAATAGCATATATTCGGTATCACTAGAGTTAAGTAACATCTGTTCTTTATGGTTACCCTTGTACCAGCAAGTAAAATTCATTTTTAAGAGATAATTCAAAATAAAGTTTACATATTCATGGATAGGCTATGACCACTCTCTATACACGACCAGTAAGTTAGGTTAGTAATTGATTATGTCATACTCTTCCTAGTTAATATAATTAATGGAAATCAGTGAAGATAGTGATATGTTAATAAAGAATGTGGAACATTTACCCTTAACTCCATATTCGTACAATACTATCATGTTTGTTATGTAACCATAGTGAGAGATAAACTTCTATACAAAAGAGCTTTTATTACCGTTATAAAAGGTTAACCATGTGAATCCATTGGATAGTATAGCTTATATAATACTGATCTTATGAACATGTGGACTACTAGAATCTTATAACAAGCCCAAGTATCACTACTGGTCAAGTATGGCTATTTCCATAATAAGTATACCATGTGAAATAGGTGAAGCAAGAAGGTCTCTCTTATAAACGAGTAGAAGTTATAGCAGATAGGATTCCCCTTTATCAAGCCTATGATTGCCATTACATCTATCCTTATTCATCCTTAACTAGTGAATGGTACAGGTTTATTACGGAATCACTTAGAGCACTCGAAACCAAGCTTTTATATGTAAGCTCTAATCCCAATAGATATGGTATTACACTCAGTAAGCTATGAAGATCATATGGTTCATTGTCACTCATATATTGCACTCACTCTGATTATGGTTATACACTCCTTGTTATTGTCCAATATACGTGTTACTTAAGCTCATTGATCAGTATTTATTATGGATACTTATTAATTATAACCATTGTTATAATCACAACTGTAATTAACAGAGTCAAGTAGATCACAGTTATTTCACTAGTAATAAGCAGATACGTATGTGATTAGAATACCTGTATTTTTAGATAATGAGTGCCATTGGTGAGTATCCATCCTATCGCTTCCCTTTTGTTCCCATAGATATGGAACACAGTTAATCTCATAATGGTACTGGACAAATGGGCAGATAGTATGACCACTAAGTAATGGAAATGATGATGTTATCCTAATCTTATTACTTATATATATGTAGCAGTAAACCCATTACACTGTTATGATAAGCTCTATTATGAGAAAATTCCATGAAATCATAATTACTATGCACTTAGTATCCATACATGCCTAATTACTCCTATATGAGCATAGTGAATGTTCCTTTACTTCATCTATATGCATAGAGTCGTACAATCAAACTGTGATATGGAACTTGGTCAATGGTAGAGATAGGTAGTACTAAGGTCCTTAAGAGGATAGAGTCACCACTATTCCATGAACATGGGCTTGTATCCTTTTGTCATATGAGATGGTGGTACTCATTCAGATCAAAGCTTAGAGAATAGGCATCACAAATGAGAAAACCCATTGTACTAATAATATGTTACAAGCTTATACTACTAATCAAATGGGAATATCGTAAGCAAACATTCTAATAAAAGTACTAGTTAAGTAATATCCATGATGTTGAACAAGCTGGTAACTTATTTAAGCATGGTGAATCAATACGGATAGTAAGCACAGTGTTGATTGTGCTAAAATTAGTCAGAAAGTACAAGTGTAAATTCAAGAAATGTGATATATAGAACAAACAAGGTTACTAATACAACTTATACGAGTTTAGATCAGCTAAACTACAGAGAAAGAGTGATATCTCAATAGTAAGCATTCACCTAATTAACTTTATTCACTCAGATTAGTATGAGTAAGTTATGCAATAAACTTGAAATCACCTATACCACTTAGATATTCCGCTCTAACCTGTTCACTTGTACCACTTGTACCAACCCAAGTTGAATATTATTGCATAAAGCAGGGAAAATATAAGACATATAGGGAATATACTGAATATAACATATGTTGGTTGATGCCAAGTTTACTTTACTTTTTCAGTTATTGCCAACACAGTTACTCTGCACCAGATTCTTGAATTCAAAAGAAAACATCCGAGGATCATCCACATCTATAGTTATGATTGCCATATTTCACATATGATTGCCAACATTCAAAATTGCTTCAATAGTCATACTTCTCATAGTTTCTAGTGATGTTGATATAATTATGAGGGTCAATTGATTTGCTTATATGTGTTCAATCTATACCCAAGATGTGGACATACGAAAAAGTCTCTCTATATTTAACAATTTGATATAGATCCTATATACACCATGGTCATTTAGACGTCTATATACATAGCAATTGCTATTAATTCCATGAAATACCAGAAACTCAGATTAGCCAATTTAGTTTCTTGATGCAACAAGGCCTGCAAGGTAGCACAACCTCTAATAAAGAATACAGACTTGATTTTACATGATAAGGCTCCTAGTTGCGTTAAACACAATGGTTAGCAAAATACAGGTTTTAGCATTTTTGGACAAGAGTCAAGTGAAAAGAGGCAGGATTTCGCATTTTTGGTTTTATAGGTGTTTTTAAGACTAACAATGTACCAAAATTTAATATAATCCTTAAAAGAAAATGCTGAACCACCAAACAGCATGCTAATTCAGGATAAATGTTTAATATACTAGTTACAGCCTTGGCATTTTACTCAACAGATTGGAAGTATGAGACATTTTGGAGTGCAGCTGAGGGTTACCATGATATGACAGCAGGGAATTTCAAGCAATGGGCAAGGGGATATGGCCACTGTCCTCATTTCACAAAATCATAACTCAGTAATAAAGGGAGGCTAGAAAAGGTCCCGCTCCATTTTGTATTTTCCATTTGCATTCCCACCTATAGTTAGCAGCAATTCGTTATCTATGCAATACATTTTGATTTTGTTGACTTGATCAGAAAGCTACAGAAAACTACAACTTATGGTTCTAATTTCTTGTCTGTTTTCATACTGTCATCATTGATGTGGTACTAGATATATGATTGAATTGGAATGTATTATAAATGCAAGGACATTAGACCACACACCCTGTTATGCAAGACATGAAAATGATAGATAGAGGTTCACCGAGTAAGAGTCTAATAGATTTAACTCTATAACTTTCTCTAAGCACTGTAGTTTTCAGTTTTGGATCTTATCTGTACATGGTATTTCTCCACATATTGATATCTTTGAGCACGAGTATTCCTGTTAATTTCATTTACTAACTAATATGGGAACCATCCTAAGCACATAACCATGGATGCATTAATCCTGCAACTAGTTTAATGAATTGGTAATACAAAAAAATCTTTCTTTGACATGACAGTGCTCCACAGCTTTTCATAAAGCAAAGCAGCTGTAAATATCATTAATATTCCTACAAATTATATATATATATTTTTTTTTAGCATAACCTCACAACAGTTAATGGGAGCCTTACTGAATGAAGGGTCAGGGGAGATTCAATTCAGTTGTTCAGTCCTCAAGAACATTCTCTGTATAAAGCAATGAATGATGAATCATTTTGAAGCCAGACATGGTACCAAGATACATTGTCTGCTATGAATATTAATATTTTTTTTATATTTTGATTCACAGAAAAAGCAATACAGAAGAAAGCTACACCTTTATTTTTTTTATAATATCTTTCACATTTATCTCAAACAAACAATAGAATTAACAGAATCAATAAATACCCTGAAATACCTATATTATGGACTATACATACAGGATGCTGAACTTCTTGACCGATTATACCAAGTTCATGACATATCATAGACATTTTCAAAGATAACTTATATTCATATTTGTGGCTCCTTCAAGCTGGGTGAATTGACATTGTTGGGCTGTTGGCCATTCCCTGTTGCGATAGGTATTGGTGGTTTTTCATCAATGAGGATAGGAAGCTTCCTCTGAAGAACTTTGTTGATTATCATTTCAATTCAGTAAAATGCCATCCTCTTTAGTGCAATTTCCTCCATCTTTTCTTTATCTAACAACCCACACCCTAAGTTCCTACTTCCTAATATTTAACTAAAAGTTAAATATAATATACCAACATAAAGAAAAACTAACTTTAAAAGAATAATTAGAATAATTAATTAAACATTCAAAGCACCCGATTAAATACATTCAAATTAATACAATCATATCATTTTTCATTTAAATGACAGCTGTTTAATACAACCTTATACATCTTATCCTCCTGCATTCGAGTTACCTCTCATTAATATAACCATATCCTCTTATTCGAATGACCTCTCATTAATGCAACCTTATCATATTACATTCAAATGACATCTCATTAATGCAAACCATATCATTTGAATGACACCCCCTTGAAAACATTCATTTCTACATTTATGGACGTCTTATCTCGATGGAGTGTGGCAGTGGGATGTTAGCTAGATGGTGTTGTGGCGGAGGGGCAGATTGTTATTTAAACAAGAATACATGAAGGAGGAGGGGGGTCCTTGGTTGGGAGATGAACGGGGAGAAAGGTTGTTATGATGAATTTGAGAAGGTTGTGGTGGTAAAATTTATCAAGGGTGGAAAGGGATCTCGAATTGCATTCTCGGGATTACGAGCACGGTAGAGGCGTCCTTTGGGTTTAGGATTAAATTCTAAATTGGCTGGGAGGAACATTTTGGTTCTGTAATCTGTCCGATCAGCTGGAGAGGAGGATCACGGGTCCAGGTATTCTGGTTTATCTCACCATTTCCAGGTATTCCTCCTCCATCTGTTCATCTTATAAAACAAAACACTTATCTGATTCCTAACAGTTAAGCAGAATTTAATTTGAAAGAGAATTTAAACATGATTCTAAGTTAATTCTAAGTAAAATCACAGTAACCAACAAATGCTAAAACACAGTGACTAGCTGATGCTAAAACACGATACTAGCTGATACTGAATCATAATAACTAATTGATCCTAAGAGGAGGAATACCTGGAAACGGTGAGATAAACCAGAATACCTGGACCCGTGATCCTCCTCTCCAGCTGATCGGACAGATTACAGAACCAAAATGTTCCTCCCAGCCAATTTAGAATTTAATCCTAAACCCAGAGGACGCCTCCTCTGCCCCCGTGCCCAGAATCCCGAGAACAGTGAGTCTCCTTTCCTTGATAAATTTTTTGCCACCACAACCTTCTCAAATTCATCATAACAACCTTTCTCCCCTCATCTCTCCCCGGCCAGGGCCCCCTCCTCCTTCATGTATTCTTATTTAAATAACAATCTGCCCCCTCTTTTTCCCTAACACCATCTAACTAACATCCCAGCTGCCACTGCTCCGTCGAGATAAGATCATAAATGTAAGAAATGAATGTTTTTTCAAAAGGGAATTGTCATTCCAGATATTATGGACTTTGCATTAATGAATGTCATTTGAATGTAATATGATAAGGTTGCATTAATGAGAGGTCATTCGAATAAGAGGATATGGTTATATTAATGAGAGGTAACTCGAATGCAGGAGGATAAGATGTATAAGGTTGTATTAAACAGCTGTCATTTAAATGAAAAATGATATGATTGTATTAATTTGAATGTATTTAATCGGGTGCTTTGAATGTTTAATTAATTATTCTAATTATTCTTTTAAAGTTAGTTTTTCTTTATGTTGGTATATTATATTTAACTTTTAGTTAAATATTAGGAAGTAGGAACTTAGGGTGTGGGTTGTTACACTCTAGAGTTGCTGCACCGATTTTCCCACATTGGGTTTTTCTGGGGACATTTTTCTGAAAAATCTGTGTCATTTTTCATATGTGCGTGATGTTTAGTAAATGATTTGTATTTGTGTAGGTTGCTATTTGTGTTTACATCGAAGTTTTTATGAATATTCAGTTAAATAACTTGTGTAATAAATCAAGTAGGAGAAGTAAATCAATAGTTAGCAGTAGGATTTCTGTAATAAGGATTCATAAATTTTCACACCCTGTAGGGCCCATAAAAACGTTGTTGTAGCTTCTCTACCCCCTTCTGCTTCAGCATGGACTGTCTGTAAGGTTGGAGAGATAAGAAAACCAAGTCTCCCACCTTGAAGTGTCTCTCAACCCGATGCATGTCTGCATACATCTTCTGCTATTTTTGGGTTGTATGCAAGTTCCTAAGTCACCTGATACGGGGATACGAGGATACGGGGATTCGAAGAATCGGATACGGGTACGGTGACCCCGGAACAGGATGCTTCTGGGATACGATACGTTATATATTATTTTAGTAAAAATATATATATTTTTTAAAAATATATATATATATATATATATTAATATATTAAAAATTAGATATTTTTTGCACAAATTCATACAAAATTCATTGATTCAAACATAGATATTAGATACTCATGAGTCATACATCATCATTGATACTATAATACAAATTACAATGATACATTGATACACCATACATGATACAATCGTGAAATTTACTCAGAAAGACAAGATTGAAGGTAATAAGATACTGTAGTTTTTTCATTAAGTCATCAGAATCAAAATGTGTTACATAAGAACACTGCCAATGGCAAATATAAATAGAAAATACAAAAGCAACTATAGTCTACAAGACTACAAGCCTGAAGCCTCAATGAGTCAGAGTCATCAATCCTCATAATCAACATCACTGTCCTCATCCTGATCATCATGCTCACCACTGCTCTTCTCTGCCTCTGATGCATCCTCCTCCTCTATCATCTTTGCATCTGCTGGTGTGGAGGATGACCCCTCTAATCCATCATCAAATGTGACAGGCTCTAGCATTGACGCATTGAGATCCAAGTTGGCCAATGCCAACTCAACACTGCTGTCCAGACCCATATCATTAGGAAAGACATCCCACATCTTTGTCTTTCCCTTCAACCAATCCTCCCTCTGCCTGTAGATGAGACGAAGGTTGGTGTGCACATACACCATTGTCTCTTCCCTGGACTGCTCAAGCCTGCTCTTCTTCACACTATACAAATTCCCATATGTGCTCCAATTCCTCCCGCAACAAGAGGATGAAGTCACCTAAGAGAGGAGCCTCATGGCTAACTGCTGTAGAGGAGGGCTTGTTGCCCCATGAGTTGCCCACCAAGAATAGGGCTTCTTAGCCCCCCTGTCTCGAATCAAATCATAGCCTCCAAATCGCCCCCTGCCAGTGGAAAAATCTGCAAAGGCATCCTCCACCTCATCAAGGGATGCCCTATCTTGAAAAATCCTCCTCAATGCATCTTTCCTCCCCTGTGAGATTTCAGCATCCATGTGAGGAGGGAATCTGCGGGAAGGTCCACCATTCAGCCACTCATGGTTGTAGTATTTTGGGTTCAAGGAGTGAGCCAAACAATGTAAAGGTGTGCAATTCTTGTCCCATCTGCTGACAAGAATATCTTGTATGACGGTGAAGAAGGCCTCAAGTGATGTCTCATACTCTGGGCACTGACTCTGTAAAATAATGGTCCTCACAGACTCAATCATGGAATCCCATCCCTCATAAACCTCTCCTAGGATGGGTTGGTCTGTATCTGCAAATCTGAGCAAGGAAATGATAGGCTCCATGATTTGAATAATTAGATCTACCTTCTCCCACCATATATCATCCAACACTATGTCCTTCACCTTCTTTGAGGCTGCTTGATCCGTCTTTCTCCAAAAAGACCAAAAATCTGAAATAACCATAGACCCAAGAGCGGTCTTGACCTCCCTCAACCTCTTCAACATGATGAATGAAGAGGCAAACCGTGTATCTGCAATATTCAACAATGATAGATTGTTGTACTCCTTGTAGATAGTGAGGGCATTTGTATGGTTTGTTACAAAGTTACGGATATGTCGTGCATCCTCAATAGTGGCTCCAATCCAAAGCACATTAGAAGCAATATATTTCAGTGCCAAGTTCAATGAATGGACAATGCAAGGTGTCCAAAATACTTGTGGATATTTTTCTTCCACAATCATGCCAGTAGCCTTGCAAACAGGTGCATTATCTGTAATGATTTGCACACAACAATCCACACCTACACTTTCAATAACTTTGAGAAATAACTCACCCATATATTGTGCATCCTTGTACTCTCCAAGTGCATCCACTGCTTTCAAGAAAACTGCACCATTCGTGGATGACACCATGAAGTTAATGAGTGGGTGGCGTGCTGGATCTGTCCATCCATCAAAAACAATGCTAACCCCAGATGTTGGCCATGCTGATTTAATAGGCTCAGGCATTTTGTCCACCTCTTTCTTTGCCTTTGTCAACAATGTGGTTTTGAGCTTCTTTGACCCAGGAGGCACATACCCTGATGGAGCCCCATGACAAAGAGCTCGACACATCTCAATAGATAGTGGTGACCGTGCAACATTAAAGGATATGAAGTTCTGATAGAAAAAAAATGCAATGGTGAGATCAAGCTCTTCCCTTTTCTCTTTTTGGAAAATCTTGTCCATTGGACCAACTGCAGTTGCCTTTCTCTTTTCTAATTCTCCCCTGCTAGAAGGTCTCAAAAGGGAACTTGCTGCTGCTTTTCCTCAAGAATGGAAGGGGGTCATCAGTCTTGAATTTTTTTGATTTTGCTGCCACATTTGCCACACCAATACTCTGCTCTTTCTCCAATTTCTTCCTATCTGGCGATTCAATTGATGTACAACATTTAACGCCACAACCTGGAATACCCAACAAATGAGCTTTCACACGGAAATATGTGCCAGTGAAATGGCCATTGCAAAAATTGCATTTCCATGAACAATTTCCTCCTCCCTTTTTTGTTGCCCCTTCCTCTCTTGTCGCATATTTCCACAATGGGTATTTGGGGTCAACAATTTGTTTTCCCTGCACATTTGAAGCTACTGTTGCAGCCCCACTTCCAATGGATGGAATACTTGTAGACCCTGATGAAAGAGGGACAGGAGGGGCATCTCCAATGGAGACATTCTTCCCCTTTCTTTGCCCCTGTCTTGTTGCCTTTGATTGAGCCATGAATACTGTAAAAAATAAACAAAAACAACTAAATATATAAAACATATGCACATGCAAACACTAACAACAAACAAAATGCAAAATATAGAGGGACAATGCACTTACCGGATGCTCGAATCTCTTCGAAAGAACTCCCTTTCTCCTTGCTCACACTTGCTCCTTGCTCACACTAGCTCTCCTTCTCACTCCACAAATGAAATGGATGACAAAATAAAGTGGAAAAACCAAACTTTATAAAAAAAATAGCGCGATTTTCCTTGCCGCGGGCCCGGCCGTACCCGGCTGTATGGGATACGGCGTATCCGACGGGGTACGGTCGGGATACGGCGTATCCCTTTTCGGATACGCTGTATCCCGACCGTACCCCGTACGGATACGCCGTATCCTTTGAATTGGGGCCGAATCCGGTACGCGCAAGTGTTCGGTACGAGGATTCGGGGATTCGAGGGCATTTTAGGAGTATCCAGTGACTTAGTCTGCAACTTATCTTTGAGAGCATTAAGAATGTCTTGGCTCTCCTGTATCCAGTATTTGGCCCTTGGGGCCCGAATGTTTCCCCTAAGTGTAGCCATATCGCCCAAGCTTGTTGTTTCCCTGTCACATAGTTCCGCAAATACCCCTCCAACCACTTTTTAAATATTTTGGTCTATCCATCTATCTGGGAGTGGTATATGGTACTAGGAGTGAGCTTTGTGTCCACTAGCCTAATGAGCTCCTACCAAAAATCCCCCTTGAAGCAGTTGTCGCTCTCACTGAATATGGTCTTGGGGAGGCCATGCAAATGGAAGACCTCCCTTAAAAACAGCTTCGCAACTTGTGAAGCAGAGTACTTGCTAGGGATAGCAAAGAAATGGGCATACTTCGTCAACCTGTCCACCACCAGGTATATCCAGTCATGGCCCCGCACCAAGGGAAGTCCTGTGATAAATTCCATTGAGATGCTCTCCCATTTCCCCTCCGAAATGGGGAGCAATTGTATTAACCCAGTAGGGTGGGTCAACTCTTCCTTGTTCCTCTGGCAGGCCTCACACACCTGCACATGCCTCAACACGTACCCATTGCGACCCTTCCACGTGAAACACTCCCTGATCGTCTTGTAAGACTTTAGGAACCCTTGGTGTCCTGATAGTGGTGAATCATGTGTTGCATGGAGAATCTTCTCCCTCAACTGCGAACCGTGGAGATATTTGTAGTCAATGCACATCCATAGCATACCATCCTTCTTCTTCACTAGGACAATTGATGAACCGAAGGGGCTAGAGCTGGGCCTAATGTGCCCCAATGGAAGCAACTCCTGAATAGGCTACTCAATCTCATCCCGATAGGCCTTGGGATGTATGTATGGGGTCGTGATGACTGTCTGTACCCTTGGCTCTAGCACAATGGTGTACTCAAACCCCTTGTTTGGTGGCCATCCTAGTGGGATGTCTCCAAACATCATCGGGTACCTGTCTAGGATCGCCTGAATATCTAGATGTGGTGGTTGGGGCCCACCCCCTACATCAGATATCCCGAGCTCTAAATCCCACTCTATATCTCCATGCCTCAAGTCCGCCTCCATCCTATGCACTGACACTGTCTATGGGGGATATGAATGCATGCCTCTCAACAAAACTGGCTTCACATCTAGCCTGGTGAACTCTGTTTCCAATATATGCCAATTAGTGGTACACGCCCCAAAGAGTAGAGCCACTAAACACCAAGCACCACATTGGTGTTTGAAACATCAACCACAAAGAAATGGTCCGTCATCGAATACCTCCCCATCACTAGTGTCATCCCAGGGACATATATGGTACACTACATGGTGCGGTCTCCTGGCACCAAAATGGAGAAGCCCTCAAAGGACTCTGTGTGTATGCCTCTCCCCTCAACCATCTAGGCATCTACGAAGTTGAGGGTCGCCCCACTATCTCTTAACTCTAAAACACGTTGCTCCTGCACAATGCCCGTGATTCTCAACATGAGGTATTTCGACACTCCATGAAGTGAAGCGATAACTCCTGCTGCTGGCAAGAAAGGAGACCTTTCTGGTGGGGGTGGTGGGCCTCCTCCTCCTCTTGTGGCCTGTGTCTCATCATAACTAGTGTCTATATCTTGCTCTGCCTCATCCTCCGGCTCACTATCAAAAAATACCTCTATGTAGTGGGCCTTTCCCTTGGTACATTTATGCCCTGATGGCCACGGCTCCTGGCAAGTGAAGCACAACTTCCTCCTGTGGAGTTCTCTCTAGGTCTCACCATCCAACTGCCCACGCCCCTGGAAGTCTCGCTATGGTGGAGGCCTAGTGTCACAACCCCTTAGTGGGAAAGGCGTTCGGGGTGGCACTGGTGCCCTAGCCTTGGGGATTACGTCTTGCAAATCCTGAGTACAAGATACGGCCTCCTGCAAAGTGGTGGGCCTGCGAGACCTCATTGACCCACGCAATAGCTCAGTAAATCCCTCAACAAAGGTGTAGACCCTCCTTGCATCCGACAAGTCCGACATCATCACTGACACTCTCAAGAACTTTGATAAGTAGTGCTCTAGCTTGCATGTATGTCTGAGTTGTGTCACCTCTCAGAAATGTACCTTTGGATCTCTCTTATCAAAACGCTCCATAATCCTCCATCTGAAGTCCTCATAGGAAGTCACGCTGGCATGCCTTAGCATGTTCAACCCATGCAACCACCAGTAATGTGTTTCTCTCTCCAAGTGCAGAGTAGACATTTTAATGGCTTCTACCTTGGTCAGCCAGTTAAGCTGAAAGTATGTGTCCAACTTCTCAACCCATGCCCTAGCTGTGCACTTGGATGACCCATCAAAAGTGGGTAGGTACATCCTTCCAAGAGAGCTTTGCAGCTTTGAATTCTGTGCCTAAGCCCCCTACGCCCTTTCCCTTCTCATTTTTCTTGAGTTGGCAGAAGTCTCGAAAGGATAGTACAACTCTGAAATCATCCCCCATAGATTGCCACTCCCGGAAATAATCTCCCATGGGCATCCTCATCTTTTCCAACCTACTCACCCAGTCTTGAGGGCAAAAACGTGGGCAATGTTGTTCTGGTGGGCCCACTGAAAGAATGTGTGTGATTCAAAGGGGAATGGTGGTTGTACTGGTGGGAAGCCCCTGGAGTTTCCCCAAACAAAAGATCTCAGTGAATGGCCTTGTCTCGATTTTGCTACTTGATTTCCTCCAACATCTTCTTTTGTCCCTTGGCCAAGAAGTCACTCAGCGCCTTCAAGAGGCTCTCAAAAGATGCCCCCTATGTGCTCTTTGGCTCCCCCATGTTTGCTTCCTCCACCGCCTATTTTGGGGCCTTAGTGTCAGGTTTGATTTCCAACTCTCTCTCCCAACTCCGGTACCTTTGCCTCTGGTAGGTAACGTTCTGATTGTCCTCTAGGGTCATAGAAATAATCCCACGACTGAGCCAAGATCAAAACTCTGATATAACTGTAGTATTCCTACTTAGGAAATAGAGTGATAAGTAAAGAAAAAATGTACATGCAACACACAAAATCTAACAGGTAGTGAGTGACCCACAAATTTAGCCAAGAAATGCGCAGAACTGAGCCATTTATTATATATACATGAGGTAATTACAAATCTGAATGAAGCGTGTGCACTCGGGCTTGCTTAAGCAAGCTTGACAACCCCAGGTGAGAAATTACACTACCCAACTGATAGAAAGTACTTCCCCTTTTGATTCTGTGCTGGCCCTGGAAAACTATACTACCAGTTGGAAAGAACTTTTGTTTGGCCCCTCTATAATGCACATAAAATTTTGAGGAATTAACCCTGGCCTCTCCTCAAGAAACCTACAAAGATCCAGAAAGGGTTGGGCCTGGTTCCAAACTTTGAAATTACCCCGAATTTCCACATGCTCCTCCAACTGCTGGGTAATTCGACCCATCTGGAAATGACACTTTTTGAATACCCCAAAACATCAACGAAGGCTAACAAAAATCCCCTTCGGATTCCTCCAAAAGTCTCAGCTCAGTTCAGCCCCCAATTTCCTATCCTCTTGGTTCCCACGTGTGGCATAAAAAGCACCTCTATGCAGGCCTACGCAGTCTTGAAGATGAACCAATGTCACAACAAAAATCCCCCAAAATCGCGCCCAATTAGCACTCCAAATATTCAACAAATGATGGTCCAAGTCTCTCCCAGAAGCCTCAATGATTATGCTACTCCAGAACTAGCTTTCCCAAGAGATGCGTATTCCCCTTATTATGCCTAGTCTGTTGTAATAATCCCATGAATTTCCTGAGAAAACAATTCGTCTAACTCCCAACGTAATGTAGATCACCTCCTTGGGATGGCACTCGAAGTCCACCGAAGGTAGGGTGAGATTCTCACATGAAAATCTCGTGTGCTGTACAACACTTGTAGACTTGGCTCAACAGATCAAGCGTGCTAGGTGAGTGTAAATGTCAAAGGTTCAAAAGCCCCAAACTGATGTATGCTCCTCCTATTTATCCTTGAGCCTTCCTTTTGGACTTGTGGGTCCCATGCATCGATTTCCCTTTGCCTCTTTCCCTCCAAGAGTGCGAATTGACTAAGAGTGTGTATTCCCTTTTGGGGTGCCCCCCCCACCATCGACTAAGAAATCGATTTGTCTTTCTTCCCCTCTGTTGGAGCCTCTCTTAACCAAAATTGCAAGTGGGGCCCTCCAACCCACTTTCTCCTAAGTTAAAGCCACAAAATATCAAGATTGACCAAAATTGTATTCTCACTTAGCAATAGTGTTAAGTGGGAATATTACACTTGCGGTGGCAAGTTCCAGTGTTGCAACATCCACCCTGGTTGCAGATGCATCATGTGTTGTAACCTCTACTGTAACATCTCAACCTTCCTATTGAATCGGTGCCACTCATAAATACCGAGATAACCAAAAAAATATACACAATTTAACTAGAACATATAACTGTGTGTGTAATAAAGCCATTTTAACAAAAGACATATAACAACATCATGAAATATGCGCCATGAAAATTTATGAAAATGTACATAACATATTTCAAGTGTTGATTTGATGAATTTATTGGTTGGCTACAGACCTTGAAAGTTCCTCCCAGCCATAGACTATGCTGCTCCAATTCTCTCAATACTTGGTCACCCTCGATTTGGGGCTGTGACTCCACATGACATTGACTTCTCGAACCAGGTACATACCTCGTACCAAATGTGACAAGGCTAAGGTACCAAACTCAACAACGTCTTACCAACAAGCTCACATCCCCCATCAGACCTTTTCTTGGTTAGCTAGGGATGTTCCTGAGTCTTTCGGCTCCAGGAGTTCCACTCCCCTCACGGGTCTTCCAAGTACCTTTCCAAGGCCTCACACAGCCAAGGTATCAACTCGACAACCTCCAACCAGCAGGCTCACATCCCCCATCAGACCTCTTCTTGGCTAGCTAGGGATGTTCCAGAGTCTTGCGACTCCAGGAGTTCCACTGCCCTCGAAGGTCGTCCAAGTACCCTTCCAGGACCTCACACAGTGGACATACCAAACCCAGCAAGCTTACATTCCCCATCAGCCCCTCACTCGGCTGACCAAGAATGTTCCAGATTCCCGTGGCTTCCGGAAGTTCCACTGCTCTCACGGGTTTTCCAAGGACTCTTTAGGCTCTCACCCAAGGACACTTATACTTTCAATTGTTGATGGTCCCCTGAATAGGAAAAATACCTTTTTATAGACATGCTTCCCCTTTGCCTCTTTTTTTCTTTTTTTATAATATATTATAATGTTATAATATAATTTCTCATCAAGATACCATTTCCAGTCATGGAGTCTCATTCCCCTATATTCTTTTTGTCCTTCGGTCCACAACAAATTATATGTTCTGTTAAATGTCAAGTTAGCTAGGCTCACTGGCCTTATCATCACACAGGCTCTCTAGCCTTAAACTCATAAGTATGCAAGCCCGCCATCCTGCTACATCATACATATTAGCTAGACTCACTGGCCTTATCAGCACACAGGCTCTCTAGCCTTAAACTCGTAAGTATGCTGGCCCACCATCCTACTAGATCATACATACAGATGCATGCAGGCCTCAATGGGGTTCCATGTCACCAGCCTAAGTGTTACATGCACATGCATAATATCATTCGGGGGATCTAGGTCGAGGGTGTTACATTCCCCTCCCCCTTATTTATGCACTGTCCTTAGCGAATTCAAATATATGTACAGTCAGAACTGAAAGAACTGCTGCCACATATGAACTTTCCTCAGTGTCCTCATGCTTGCAGTTGGCATTTGCAGGTTCATTACTCACATGCTGCACTGATGGCTTTGTTTCAAGGCACCCTCAATACCCTGTGCACCAATAGAATTTATAGGTCTTCATCATGCCCCACACTGATAGGCATGTGACCTGATACAATCACCATCATATCTATATACATCAAATATAAGAATTGATCCCTACAGCAGTTAGTTCATGGACATTCTCTATCCAGAAAATGCAAGAACAACCATATAATACAAAATGAATAACAAGAAAGATCCACAAGATAAAACTCTGGTCAATGAACAAAGCACTTCCTACATTTCAGTGCTCATCCCTGAAGCACTATTCCTGCATTCTAGCCATATTAAGCTAGTGAGAGTCTGTAGCTGCCCATGATGATCAGGTGGTGGTGATATCTTGTCATCAATAGATAAATGGGAATATTAAAATTTACACTATTCTCCATGCTGTAACTACCCATGGCAATTCTGACTTAATAACTTGAACTAACTTCATATGAAGAGCCCCTTTACTCTGTTCATTCAAATAACGTCAATATACTTTCAGAAGTTCCTCAATCTGAGCAGCAAGGATATTGGAAGTTCTCTCATTGGTTTCATCCATCCCAATTGTAGCTGCTATAAGCTCATTTCATTCAGCAGTAAGATGTAAGTGTCAACCTGTTTTATTGCCCTTAGGTTTATCTGTATTTGTAGCATATACTTCCTCAGCATGAAACCTAGAAATTTCAGATTCTTTATAATCCTTCTCTCTTGATTCTGCTGCCTTTTCCAACTTCCAAGACAAAATCCTCGACAACTTTCTTAGCTATGTCAGCTCAACCTGAGCCTGAGCCTTTATTGTCTGTCCTTTTTTTCAGTTGTTTCCTTAACTTAGCTAAGCCCTTTTGCAGATGGTACAATTGTTTTTTCTTATTCTTTTTTCATTTGATATTTGACTCTTTTCTTCTGGAATTTCAGGCCTTTCCTTAGTAATTTTATCTCCAATATCCCTTTCTCCAAACACACTAACAGCCTTAACTGATTCAAAAGGTGATCTCAGGTCTATCTCTACCCTGTCACCTTTATGAGTCAGGCAGTGCTTGTCACCAACCAGCTTGGCACTCTTCTTCTTCGAAGCTGCTATATTCATCCCCACACTAGTCCTATGTATGCCCTCCTTAAATGTTAAAACACTCCTATTGACTGCTGACAGAATATGTGATTCACATTCTTCCTTGTCTTCCAAGAAAATCAGGTTTAATCTACCAGACTGGGTAAATAAGCAATCCTTTCATATTTATCGTTATCCACATGCATTTACTATAACCAACGTTATATGTAAGCTAATGCTGATCCATGTGTCTTTAGCATCCATGCATTGAAAGTCATGGCTATCATTGATAACAACTGACATTATTAACTGAAATGACCTTCATCCATACTTGTGCCATGTCTGGTACCTATGGAGATATCCAAACTGTCTGGTTCCCATACACTTGCCCTTCTTCAAAAATGCTCCCAAAGGTCTTGTAGCAGGTGCAGATTCAAATGATAGCAGGCTCAAAGTGAAGTGGAGCTTCTTCAGATCAACTTTTAAATTGTATGGTTTGTGGCAACGGTTGCTCTGTTTAGGATTGGCTTTGAGATTTCCTGCACTTCAGTGTCTCTTTATAAGTTTCCAATGCCACTTATAGACTTAGCAAACAAAAATGCTCTCAAACTAAGAATCAACATTTATACCCACTGACCTGAGCATCAACCAAATGCTCTCAAGAATGAGCACTAATAGCTATCCATTAGGTATTTGGCTCTACTTTGGTAATTACTGGATCTCACTGTGCTTATTTCCCCTGTAAGATATTAATTGGATCTTTTGTGAGTTGAGATGGTGTTCGTCTGTTTGGCTCTCCCTTCGTTATCCTTGGATCTTCATCTTTGGAGTTGCTGTATTGGTCAGCGAGAAAATACCTACAAATTCCCAGTATGAAACTCAAAACCAAAGCAACAAATGATATAACTGAGGATCTTAAATTAGAGCTTCTTGCACCATATCCAACTACGGAAGTCATTGATATGCCAAAACTTTTGCTTGGTCTTACCATTCCAGAATAGAGTTACCCCGTTTGGAACAAAGTTCCAATTATGTGTAACATAACAAAGCCTTGGATTGCCCCCACAGAGCTAGGCACCTTCCCATTCTTTGATAAAATTTTGATCGAAATTCCAAAGGACCAGACAATTGATACTATTTAATAACACAGAGGAGACCCAGCTAGGCTTGGATCTTGTATTTGACGCTTAAGACAGCCTCAAGGGTCCCAAATCATCCCTTTAAGATTTGCAAGCTTCGTTTTATTACAAAGAGTAACCTCAAACCACCAGCTTGATGTTTTTCCTAAACATCTGGAAAACTCACTTTAAACAGCCCCTTAATATACGCTCTATATTAGCTGATTCTTCTTAGTCAAAGACTTGCAAATTAGGAGCCTGCTTTTCTGGCCATTAATGCTGCCCCTGGTGCACATAATTTCTGAGATGCAATTTATTACCATGTCACATATTGTCCACCTGTAACCCCATGCCATACTCAGAACTCTGTCTCTTTACATTCATTGTATTACTTCCATTGAACTCCAAAAGTCAAACTGATAAGGTGGAATGGTTGTAGTTTCTGTTTGATTTCTTGTCACGCTAAGGAAAATGTGTTTCCCTGTAGGCCAATCAAATCATTGGATCAATATGTACTCCATAAAAGTTGAGCCTTCATCCAGCTTAGCAAAACCAGTTTCTCAAACCTTCAGCCTTGGGAATTGGATATATCTCAAATGGTAAAGCTTCTGGAGTTGTTTCCAACAAGATCACAACCTCTTATCATGCATCGTGACATTTGGATAAGTCACGTGCAAAAACCAGTGGGATGTATTATAGAGATGTTTAATGCCTTAGTGAACGAGCTTAATTTTCACATTGCCAAAACAAGTGGTTATTGTGCAAAATGTCACATCTTCTTTGTGACTTCAGCTTAAAATATATCATGCATTGATCATGCCATCATACATCAAAAGATATATACTCTCTGGAAGCTCATTAAATGAGAGCTGATTTCATGTGGCCAGATATTGCAGAAATCTATTTCATCATAAACTGCAAGGATCTTGGCTTTGACACCCAAACATTAGACTCTTCATCTCCAAGCACCATAATGTAGATAATCCTCTCTGAGTTTATAAGAATTGCCCCCTCTTAATAAGGAAATATTATTACTGTAGTATTCTTAAACTACTCTAATGGATTCCCTTAGAGACTAAAAATTAGGGATTCGAAAATATAAGGAGAAGGATGATTTTTTTAAATCAATTCTGCTACGATCCCAGAGATAACAAGTTATTTGCTAGCATTAAGTTTTGAGAGTTTTTCATGGCCAATCAGCACACTCAAAGCCAAATTCATATTTTGTTTGGCTTGCTATCTGCTTTCTTTGAATGGACACTTCCCCACGTTTTCTTTTCTTTGGAGATGCTACTTATAGTAACTTTCAGCTGTCGTTTGGCTAAACAGCTGTGCTATGGAAGGTGATTCTATGCCATCAAACTCACCCGAGACTTGTACCTGGCCTCATCTGCACCCAGTCAGTTTGTGAGGGGGTTGTGGGAGTTGAGGCCATGTCTCCGTGTTTGTATAATCACCGCACTACTAGTGACTAGAAAACACACACCTCTGCACAGATGCCGCCCCATATTGTTTCCTTCAATTGGGCAATTACGCAGTTTTGGCATTTCTGCCTTCCATTTAGGTAGTTTCTGAAGGTGTCAGAATAACTTTTGTGTGCTTACTGGTATGGTATTTTAGTTGCCTGATTAATTTACTTCACATCAGAAGTTACCTCACATCAGAAGTTACCAGTCGGGCACTCTATAGAGGTTCAATCCATTTAATCCACCAGACACACAACAGTTGTCATCCAACCAACATACACCTCTTGAATTTAGCATGAATTATAGTAATGTTATCCAACCTTTATCGTCATTGCTTATTCAAGCTAATGTCACTCATAGCACCTACAAGAACACAATCCATCCTTGAAAAGGTGACAGTAGCTTGTGTATTTCACTGTTATTTCTCGACGGACAATCTTGGAAATGGATTTGGTAGCATCGTGGCAGTCACTGCACATTTTATGATTCTTGGTGATTCTGGGTGGTGTCCCAGGTGCTGTGTTGATAAGGAAAAAGCCATAGCCAACTTCTCAGTGTGGCCACATAGGACATCTTCCTTAGTGGCTGCATCCAACTCTTCCTGCAGCACAAACTTTGTGCTGGGCATATAACCTGAATCCTTCATACTTGCCTCCCAACTATCTACTATTGCATAAATTTATTAAACTTGAGGATGTGATCTGTCTTCCATGAGGAATCAACGGATTGTGCCCTTGACCTCAATCCAGCTGCATCCTGGATTTTTTAGCGGACTCCTGTCTTTCATCGTTGTTCCAACTTTTTCTACAGAATCCCAACTACCAGCATTTGCATACATGTTTGACAGAAGTAATATTGTAATATCCCAAAAATGGATTCTTCAGCATGTAATATCCCAAAAATGGATTCTTCAGCAGATCATGCCTGAAAAACGCATTCTTCAGTTATGATGGCTTCAGCTATCATATAATATGTCTGAAAATGCTCAGCAACCAAAATAAATAACAGCAGCAACCTTTACTCAGCTTTTAAGGGCAAAAAGGCAGGGAAAAGTGAGGATTTTGGCCTTAAAATGAGTGTATAAGGAAATATGCGTAAAATGACATCTCAAGGTTCTAGGATATGTTAGAATAGGTCAAGAGGGAGACTTCCATGTCGAATATCAGCTCAAACAAAGGCGTTTTGCTAAGTTAAACAGTTCCTCCTTCCCGACTAGTCAATAAAAACCCTGATTTCCCAAGACTTTGAATATGCAGAAATTTTCTGAAGCAAGGGCAGTGTATTTTCTGAAGGAATATGATGTATAACACTATAAATAATCAGAGAATGAGTTTTAGAACAAGGCATAGGCTTTCAGCAAGGTTAAACAGCAGTTTTATATAGAAAACCCCTCAAGATAGAGGTGTCGCAAGACAAAGATTGATCCAGAAACCCTTCAGCGTTTTCTCCAGGAGGCTGAAGCTTATTTTTATTATATTACAGATCTGAAACTGATAAATACATGAAAACAGAGATCTATAATGAGACAAAATGCCCAAAGGGCTCTTTATTACTTTCCCCTGGGGGATCGCAGCAATACATGAAAATGCTGGAGCAGATCTGAGTTTTACTGCAGCCGATCTGAAGAATGATTCAGAATTTCTGAAGCAAACTTCAGTATCAGATCATAAATATACTTGGATTGGTTCGCCAATCCAAGGATCACCCTCAATCAGAGATCTAACTCCAAAATGATGCCAAAACCCTTGGAACGCTGCTCCCTCAGCAATACACAAATCTGGGGAAAGAACTGCGCAGTATACCATGAAGAACATATAGGCCTGATGCCAAGATCTGATAATAAGTTCTAATATCTCCCAATCTGATCCTCCAAAGGAGAGAGAGGCTCTCCCTCTGAAAAACAAGAGGAGGTGGTGTGGTAAAGTCACCACGGCAACACCCTACAACACAGTATTACGCCGCTGCAGCAATAACGCTGTCCTGGAGGATGATGCTAAGAAAATAACCTTGCCTGAGCAGGCACTCGAAGTCCCCCGAGGCTAAGGGTGAGATCTCCACACGGAGACACTCGGTGCACTAAACAGTGCAGCAGACGGGCTAAACAGCCAGCGTGCCAAAGAAAGACATATGTCTCACTCAATAATCAATAATCCAAGAATCCAAGCATGAATGAAATGAAGAGGCTCCTTCATCTTTTATAGTGTTGGTTTCCCTCCAAAACCCAAAGTAGCCTCTCTCTCTCCTCCACATCCTCATCCTTATCCACATCTTCATCCTTATCTCCAGAGAAGCTTGGAGAAACTTCTAGAGTGTACATAGGCCCCTCCTCCACGTGGTGTTGGGTCCCCCCTTGACTCCCACTTAAGTCACAACGTTGTGCTACTAGGTGGATGTCTTATTTCATTTAAGTGAGTTTAGACCCTCTTTACTCACTTTTTATTTATTTACAAACCATAGGTGGCAAAATAAACAAAATAGAATATTCCAATTTGTTGTCGCAAATTAGGAATATTACAGTCCCCCCCGGCAAAATGTTGCTTGCCCTCAAGCAACTGCCTGAACAAGTATCCTCCTAGCGGATGCTCTCCACCGATACTGCAAAATATGCCTGGGTCCCAAATGCGCCACTGAATCTCCCCTGTACTCTGCATCATCCTGATATGAAGGGATCTCTCAATGCCAGGATCCCAAACTGATCTCTCATGGTACCAGCCAACCAACAATCCTCCCAGATCCCATCGCCACCATGGCCAATAATAGCCCAAGTCCCATGGCTCGGACTGTGCACTGCCTCTAGCTATGACTGATGAAGACCATGACTCTGGCTGTGCTATATCTGTCATGGTGTAAGCTATCCCATCGAATGTGTACCAGCTCATCACCTCTCTCCACTCAAGGCATGAAGTGAGGAACATCTCTCTCATGTGGATCCTCCATCCCCAAGCAATCATCCAAACAAAATGAGCCACCTCCCGACAAGGCAACTCCTGAAAATCTCCTTCCACCTCAAGCTCCGCTAATGAAGGTGGGCTGAAAATTTGATCTTGGCAAGCATCATAGCTTACCCCATGCTGTCCTTCTCTCCACTCATGACAAGTGTAGAGTGTATGCTGATCTTGGGCTGCAAAATCATTGCCCTCCAATGGCAAAGTGAAGAACAATCCTCCAAGGAAGGTTCCTCCAACAGTGAAGAACAGGCTGGCCCAAAACAATTCATCCATGAAGAGTAGCACATGTGCATCATGGATCATCCTAATGAGATGTTTGCTGAAGGTGTTACATGAGGATACATAATGCAAACAATCTCTCACAAGGATACAACGTAGTCTCATCCACTGCAACTTCAGAAAATTACATGGAAAACAATGTACAAGATTCATCACATCTACTAATGGATAGTAAATGGCTGAATATGACAACAACATAAGACCAAACACTTGCCCATGGCTGTACAATGGATGAATATCAATCTCATGGCCCACCTCAAAAGAGAACACATATGTAGTAGTGGCGGCCATGCCTCCTCCCATGCTCCCATTAGAACATGTAGTGCAGAGAATGTGAGAATTCTTCCAACTCAAAGACACATCCAACTCATGTGTCTCCCTCATAATCAAGCCTCCCATACAAATCTGATCTATATCAGCAAATGGAGACATGATCAGCAGCAAAATGAAGGAAACGCTGAAGGTTACATGTGATGAAAAGAGGTACCAACAGCTTCTCCAACAAGTACAGCGCAGTTTTACAAGTTGCTGCTTGATAAGAGTACAAGGCAAAATGTTTATGTTAACCATGCATGTCTTCATATGATACATGATATAGTGCTGCAAATGAACATACATGAGGTGATAAAACATTTTCCCAAAGCCACAAAAGAGATGGTTGCCTCCATCATGTAGATTGGCCCAATAAAACTCATGGAGCAATATGACAAGCTTGCCCCCTTGTGAAGCAATGCACTGCATAGGAATGGCAAGAGTGTGCAAATCAATGAATGTATAGACAAACTCCTCACCATATGCTGGAAGTAATATGGTACATGGATCCATAAATGAGTCCTCCATAGTGTTTTGGCATGCTATGAAGAAGAATGAACCATGTGCTACAAGAAGATAATCCTCCTTATGCTTGGAAATCCAAGTTAAGAAGAATATGGCATAGTGATAAATGTCTCTATCATCATTACCTCCTCTAAGTGCAACAAATATGAGGTGATCCTGGGACCTATGGGTTATAGATCCACCATATCTCTGCTGGGCACACTTCATCCATAAATCTCTGCTCCAAGGTGACAATGCCGTGAGCTCATGCAAGTAAGCTCCTGTCAATACAAAGCTAAGTTCTTTGACATGCTCCTTGTCAAAGACTCCTCTAATAATGCTGCAACAAATATGGAATACCTCCCAAGATGGAAGTGCTTCCCAATCATCATCAAAGACCAAGGAGATAGTGCCATCTCCTCCTCCTGCATCATCATGCAAAGTGTGAGAGCAAATCTGCCCTTGCTCTCCCAAGCAAAGCAACAAGACATTTTGCTGCCTCCCCATACTTCCATCATACAACTCATATGATGAAGACATAATGAATGATATGAGTAACACATCAACACCATGCATCCATACTCTATGCTACTCAATAATGCAAGTATCCAGCCATCTTCTCTCCGTCCTCCTACTCTTAGGAAGAGTATGTGCCAAGTGATGGCCAAACTCTTTCAAGAGCAACCAGCGCAGCCAAGCCTCCTGCTGCCCGGTATCATAGATCTGCAAGTAGCCTCCTAGCTCCTTGCTCATCATCCCCATCCACTTAATCACTTGTAGATGCCTCCTTCTTCTCCTCATCCTGGTACTCCTCCCATGAGGGCTACCATCCTCCCAAATCAAATTACTGATTTTGCACTTCATGGGATTTTGAAATATAAACTTCTCAAGGATCAATGAGACCCTGTCAAGAATCAAATAGGTGGTAGGCAAAAACCTCCCATCATGATGTGTATGGCTTAAGGGATGTCCAACACAAGCATGAGAGATGTTATCCATCCTAAGATGTCCTCCATCTTCTATCTGCTCTTGTGAGAAGGGAAGAAAGTCATTGCATCCCATAGTGTGTCGAAGTGCATCTCCAGTGAGATCTCTCCTTGAGACCTCCCTTTCATCCATAGTCTTCCAAAACCAATGAGGTCTTGGATATGAAAGTAGAAGTTCCTCTTTGAGCTGAGAAGAGCTCATTGAGAAAGTGTCATCTTGAAGGGAGAAAAGGTTTCTTACTCCAAGATGTCTACTATCAACCTTCAAGTCTTCAAACCCCAATCTCCAATGTGATGTAAAATCCAACAATGGCTCATGAGAATGAGTGTGTGATTCCTTCTTGAGTGTTTCCATGTTGCACAGCGTAGTGCAACCAAGCTGCCTTCGATCTGCATTAGGAACTTCTTGTAGAACTGCAAGAGTCCCATCCTCAAAAGCGTTGGCTGCTCCAACTGTTGATGCATGTGGCTGCTCCTCCATGGGTGTGACAACGTTTTCACAAGCCCCCTCAAGAGGTGATGTAATCTCTTCCTCTTGATGAGCATTGGAAGTGCATGGTACTTCCTCTTCTTTTTCTTCAACCTTCTTGACCTCCTCAACAGTGGATGCATCTTTTCTGGATCTGAAAAAGAATAAACTCTCCTTTTTCACCGTTCCGGTCTTCTTGGGCTTAGACTCACAGGGACTATTGTATTCCTCATGCATGGGAAGAGGTGATCTCCCAGTAGTACGCTGCAAATCTGAACTCTGTATGCTAGAAACTCCATCCTCTCTGAGCTAACAGTAATCTTTGAAGGGCAAAATTGCTTTGAGGTCTTCCCCCACGGACTTCCATTCTCGGAAATAATCTCCAAAGGGTACATGACCACGCTTTTGTGAGATCCTCATATGTTCCATAGATAATTAGCTCCACAGGCTGAGCCAGAATTATGCTTTCATACCACTGTAATATCCCAAAAATGGATTCTTCAGCATGTAATATCCCAAAAAATGGATTCTTCAGCAGATCATGCCTAAAAAACGCATTCTTCGGTTATGATGGCTTCAGCTATCATATAATATGTCTGAAAATGCTCAGCAACCAAAATAAATAACAGCAGCAACCCTTAGTCAGCTTTTAAGGGCAAAAAGGCGGGGAAAAGTGAGGATTTTGGCCCTAAAATGAGTGTATAAGGAAATCTGTGTAAACTGACGTCTCAAGGTTCTGGGATATGTTATAATAGGTCAAGAGGGACTTCCATGTCGAATATCAGCTCAAACAAAGGCGTTTTGCTAAGTTAAACAGTTCCTCCTTCCCGACTAGTCAATAAAAACCCTGATTTCCCAAGACTTTGAATATGCAGAAATTTTCTGAAGCAAGGGCAGCGTATTTTCTGAAGGAATATGATGTATAACACTATAAATAATCAGAGAATGAGTTTTAGAACAAGGCATAGGCTTTCAGCAAGGTTAAACAACAGTTTTATATAGAAAACCCCTCAAGATAGAGGTGCCACAAGACAAAGATTGATCCAGAAACCCTTCAGCGTTTTCTCCAGGAGGCTGAAGCTTATATTTATTATATTACAGATCTGAAACTGATAAATACATGAAAACAGAGATCTATAATGAGACAAAATGCCCAAAGGGCTCTTTATTACTTTCCCCTTGGGGATTTCAGCAATACATGAAAATGCCGGAGCAGATCTGAGTTTTACTGCAGCAGATCTAAAGAATGATTCAGAATTTCTGAAGCAAACTTCAGTATCAGATCAGAAATATACTTGGATTGGTTGGCCAATCCAAGGATCACCCTCAATCAAAGATCTAACTCCAAAATGATGCCAAAACCCCTGGAACGCTGCTCCTTCAGCAATAACGCAGATCTGGGGAAAGAACTGCGCAGTATACCATGAAGAACATATAGGCCTGATGCCAAGATCTGATAATAAGCCCCAATATCTCCCAATCTGATCCTCCAAAGGAAAGAGAGACTCTCCCTCTGAAAAACAAGAGAAGGAGGTGGTGTCGTAAAGTCACCACGGCAACACCCTACAACATAGTATTACGCTGCTGCAGCAATAACGCTGTCCTAGAGGATGATGCTAAGAAAATAACCTTGCCCGAGCAGGCACTCGAAGTCCCCCGGGGCTAAGGGTGAGATCTCCGCACGGAGACACTCGGTGCACTAAACAGTGCAGCAGACGGGCTAAACAGCCAGCGTGCCAAAGAAAGACATATGTCTCACTCAATAATCAATAATCCAAGAATCCAAGCATGAATGAAATGAAGAGGCTCCTTCATCTTTTATAGTGTTGGTTTCCCTCCAAAACCCAATGTAGCCTCTCTCTCTCCTCCACATCCTCATCCTTATCTCCACAGAAGCTTGGAGAAACTTCTAGAGTGTACATAGGCCCCCTCCTCCACGTGGTGTTGGGTTCCCCCTTGACTCCCACTTAAGTCACAACGTTGTGCTACTAGTTGGATGTCTTATTTCATTTAAGTGAGTTTAGACCCTTACTTCAAAAATTAGAAATATTACAAATATCCAACATTATCTGACTCCAACTCGAAAATGCAGCTTGCCACATATTCTCCTAATTCAATATTGTGATGCATTTGACATACACCAAGCATGGCACCCCATATGCCCACATCAGGTTATATCAGTAACTCTTTTATAAAATTGGGTGCCTCATTGAGGAGCCCAGCCTGGCATAGCCTAGAAGGTCAACCATGCATGTATAGCACTTAAGGCTGAGCTCCATGCAATACTCACAACTCATCTGTTTGAAGTAATGCCACCCTTCTGCCACTGGTCCTACATGGCTACATGCACATAAAACAGCAATGAACATAACATCATCAGGTTTTATCCCTTCCTGCTGCATTTGGTAAAAGAGCGAAAGTGCATCATTGCCATGACCCTGCATGCCATACCCTTTAATCATGGCAGTGCACGATGTGGCATCTGTTTGAAGCATTCTATCAAACAACTGGTGCACATCTTTCATAGTTCCACATTTAGCATATATGCCAATGAGTGCATTCCCTACAAAAACATCTGATGACAGCCCATATCTAATTATGTAACCATGGATTGCAAAGTGGCTAAATAAAAAACATCCAACTTGAACCTATTCTGCAATATGTTATCATGAACATATTTTCCCTGTTCCAGATCTGCAATGCCTGCACATATTGAGAGAATGCTATTGATAGTGACCACATCTGCCTTCACATGTGCCAATTCCATTTGACTAAAGATTTCCGGTTCTTCTTCATACTTCCCATTCTCACCATAACTAGATATCATTGCAGTCCACGAAACCACATCCTTTTGGGACATATTTACTAACACTCACACTGAATTTTGTACACCTTTTTAATAGATCCTAAGCAGGCGCAAGCCAAAACAATAGTAATGACGATGACTAAATTAGGTTTCGTTCTATCCGTGACATTTGACGAAACAATTTCAAGGCATCGTTATAATGCTTGCCCTGAACATAACTTGCAATAATTGTATTCCCACAAACGGGATCCCATTAAGGCTATGGTTGTCACGAATTTGACCACTATGTCAACAATTTACCACAAAGGCATGAAGGTGACAAGAAAGGAAAAAATCAAATGACAGCTTCAGCGAATGCGGATGAGATTTCTAGACGGATGGAACAGGAGTTCGCACTCATAGCTTGCCTAACTAGATCAACCTCACAAGGTGTTTGGTACATAGATTGTGGAGCATCATTCCATATGATAGGAGGTAGAGAGTAATTCTCCAACTACAAGGAGGAAATAATATTCTAGATTGAGACGGATAATAAGTCCAAGTGTACTTGAGTTGGGAGGGGGATCAAGGTTGCAGGGAAGCTTCTCCACCCCCCTGCCCCCCGATCCCGCTCCCAAAACACGCTCTGTTCGGGAGCTCTTTGGGAATGCTCGGAAGTGCGCTCCCGAAAATGCTTCCTAAGGGGAGCGTTTTCGGGAGTGCGCTTCCGAGCCTGAAAAAATGCTCCCTGTCTTTTTGGGAGTGTTTCAAGGAGCGCTCGGGAGCAAACACTCCCTGAGTGCTTCCCCCATTAAAAAAACGCTTCGGGAGCATTTTTTTTAATGTGAGAAGCGGTCGAGGAGCATTCGCTCCCAAACGCTCCCCGACATAAAAAACGCTCCCCGGCGCATAGAAAAAAACTTGGCGTCAAATTTTGATTTTTTTTTGGGAAGGAGGGAGGGGGGTTGGGTAAATAAAAAGCCCACCCTCCTCATTTAGTTTTTATTGTTTTAGTTGAGAGTGAGAGCAAGAGGAGCAAGAGCTTGAGAGTTGGAGAGCGATTTGGAGAGAAGGAGAGCTTGAGAGTTTGGAGAGCGGAAGTGCCAAGGAGAGGGCAAGGAGCAAGCTGCAAGAGAGCAAGTTTGCAAGAGGAGGATTGCAAGAAAGAGGTAGGTCTTCTAATCTAGTTTTTTATTTTCTAGGAATTGTTTTTAAGTCGTTCAAAAATGAAAATTTGTTTTTTTTTTTCTCAATGTTGCATTCTAGTGTGTTGAAAAGTGAAGAATTGAATTGTTTTTTTCCTATATTGCATTTCCTATTCCCATTTGTCATTCCTCCATTTTTTTGCAGGCTAGAAACATGAAACTTGAAACATCATAGCTATATGGCTAGGGATTTTCTTCATGTTGGTTCCTTTCTTTGTAATAACGGTGTTGGAGAGTAGAAGAAAGAGGCCCATTAGAGAAGAGGAGGATGAAGAAGTGAGTTATAGTGGATTTGATGAAAATCCTGAAGAGGAGGAGGAGTATGCTGAGGAGGAAGGGGAGAGTGGAGAACATGAGGCCACAGATACCCCAACTAGACAAGAGCAAAGTCAAACACCTTTGTGGAAATATGTTCAGAGGCAAGAAGGAGGGAAAGGTGGTGGAACCACTAAATTTATTTGCCCCCATTGCAATAAAGAATACACAGGTTCATGCACCCGTGCCAGAAGGCACCTTTGTGGGAAAATGCCAGGGGATGGAGACAAAAATCTAGGAATCAAAATTTGTTAAGTGTGCCAGCAACATAGAGAGAGAAATATAGAAAGGAAGAGGAGGCTGCACTACAGATATCTAAAAGATCTAGGGGTTTCATTGATTCTTATACACCATCAGGTCCATCACATCATGAACAAAGAAGTCCATCAACTTCCACCCATGGTAGTGGATATGGAGGGACATCTGGACCAAACATCTCCTTAAGGCGTAGAACCATATCCGATTTCCTTGATGAAGGGTGTAGGAATGATGTGGATTAAAAAAATTTCCGGTTTCTATATGCATGTGGAGTGCCATTCAATGTTCTTCGCTCACCTTATTGGCATGAAATGGTTTCTGCCATTAATGATGCCCCTAAAGGATATAGGAGCCCTGGGTATGACAAGGCCAGAACCGTGGGACTTGATCATGAAAGAGCTAAAATAAACAATTCTTTGGCTAGAATGACAAATTCTTGGAATAAGCATGGGGTGTCCATTGTATCTGATGGATGGACCAATGTAAAAGGAAAGCCATTGATAAGTGTTCTGGCTGTGTCGGTTAGTGGTGCAATATTCCTTTCAGCATATGATTATTCAGAAAAATTCAAAACCGGCATTAACATTGCAGAACCATTACTTGAAATAATTGAAAATACTGGGCCATACAATGTCATCCAAGTCATCACTCATAATTCTGCTAACTATAAGGCAACAGGAGCAATTATTGAGGATAAATACCCCAACATATTTTGGTCTGGATGTTTGGTTCACATAATGAACCTTTTGATGCATGCTATCATTAAAAACAAACAACCTCAATTCAAATGGCTTGGTGATTTGTACAAGAGGTAAAAAAAATGATAAGATTTATTACAAATCATAGCAATACCCATGGGCTTTTCCGTACTCACTCCAAATTGGAGTTGTTGAAGATAGCAAGGACTAGATTTGCTAGCTATTACCTCACCTTCAGGCGCCTTTTGAAGGTAAGAGAGTCATTGGTTGCAATGGTATCAAGCCCACACTGGCAGGTATTAAAGGACAGGGCAGCGACAATAGTTGACAGGCAAGGTTTTGAACATGTGGAGGAGACTGCCCTTGACCCTTTGTTTTGGGCACATGTGAGGGAAATTTTGAATTTCACCAAGCCCATTTATCACATGATTCGTTTTTCAGATACAGATAAACCAGTGATTGGGGAGGTTTATGAGCAAATGGATAGCATGGTGGGCCAAATAAAAGATGTTGTTAAGGATAATGGTCCCAACTTGTATGCAATGATTCATGATTGTGTGTGTGCACGGTGGAATAAACTCAATGTTCCACTACATGCCTTGGCATATATCCTTATGCCAAAATACTACTCTCCATCTTGGTTGGGCCAACATGCACCTGGAGGTGGGGTTAGGATCAAACCTCACACTGATCCAGAGGTACAAGAGGGGTACATGAAGGCATTAGACAAGTTGGTTCCCGACATGGAGGAGTGTGCTAGATTGCGCCTTGAATTAGGCAGATACTTCAGTTGCACTGGTAACTTTGGTTCTTTCCATGTAATGGAAGACAAAGACAGATTTGATGCTCTCACATGGTGGGAAGCATATGGCGGCATGGGACTTTTGCCAAAGTTGGCAAAAAAAGTTCTCACACAAGTTGTGAATACTTCCTCTGTAGAGAGGTGTTGGAGCACCTACAGCTTCATACATAATGTGAGAAGAAACAGGTTGAATGAAAACCGAGCTGAAAGATTGGTTTATGTGCATTACAACTTGAGGTTGTTGAGTCATTACTGTGATTGGGCATATGAGGATCAATCATATAAGTCTGGGACAACAACCCAGAGGATGATAATATGGAGGACGGCACTATACATATGGAAGAATTGGAAGAAGAACTTTTGAGGGATGATGATGAAGCATCAGCAGCCATGCCACCACCACACACAGGGCCAGTCCCACCTTCCAGTAGCAATGCGGTGCCAGTGCCAGTGCCAGTGCCAGTGCTCGATATCCGACTATTATTCTTTTGTAGATTCAGCCTCCACCTACATCCTCACGTTGCCCTCCGCCTTCTAGTCATGGTCATGGACGTGGTACTCCTGAGAGTACTAGAAGACCACCATTGCCTTGTGATTCTCACAAATTAGACATTTCTCGTGGGCGTGGCAAGGGGCCAGCCAATAGATAAAATAGATTTGTTGTTTACTAGTCTTTTCTATTTTCAAGTAGTTTTTATCTTTTATAACTGTTGAACAGTTGAAACTTGACTCTTTCATATTTAATTACAATTTAAGTTTGAAGTTTGAATTTGAAAGGTGAAACTTTGAAGTTGGCATTTATAAGTTTATAAGTCATTATGAATTATGAATATGATGCTTCATGAAAGTTATATGGTGATCAATGAATCAATGATGATAAATGTTATATATTGAATTTTGAAATCAATGAATCAATGATGATAAATGAATTATGATATATATCAATGATGACAAATGTTATATATTGAATTTTGAAAGCTTGAAACCTTCAGATTGATGATTCGCGAGACTCAAGAGTCAATATTTTGTATGTTTCCAACTTGTGGGCATGTTTGATGAAGATTATAACTTCTAGATGATTGATGTTATATAATTCAATCTATGCTTTTATGTTTTTTATGTCTAATTCATCATTCTACATGCTTTTGTTGACATATATGCATCAAAATATAAAAAATATAAAAATATATATATATATATTAAAAAAAACGCTCCCCGAAAGGCTCCGGACTAGGAGATTTTGAAAATGGCACTCCCGCTCCCGCTCCATGCTCCCAAGCAACCATGAGTGGGATAGTCCTATTTCAGACGGTGTCTGGAAAGCCCATTTCAATCCACGATGTGTTGCATGTGCTAGGAATGGGAATGAAATTGATTTCCTATTCTTCAGAATAAGGGATACAATTTACTCTTTGGAGGGCAGAAGGTGTTGATTAAGCGGCTGGAGTGGAAGTCACCCATAGTAATTGGAGTTAGGAGCAACAGATTTTATAGCTTGTAGATGGATACTCCAAAGGCACTAGTGAGCAACAATGATCCAAGAGATCAGGGAGAGCTTTGGCATAAAAGGATGGTCCATATCCATCATGGGGCACTTAAGTTTCTCAAGAAATAGTGATCAGTGTTCCAGAGGTGATCATGAAGCACCACGATGTATGTAAGGGATGCGTCTTGGGGAAGTTTGCTAAGGCAACTTTTCCAAGGAGAGACAACAGATTTAAACATGTACTAGATTTGATTCATTTTGATATATACGGTTTGATGTTGACACATTCTCTAAGAGGGTACAAATATTTCGTTAACTTTATTGATGATTTCTCCATGAAGACCTAGATTTACTTCTTGAAGACCAAGGATGAGGTCTTCAGTTGCTTCCAAGATTTCAATGCTCTTGTGGAGAATTCAATAGGAAGGAAGATAAAGGTTCTTCAGTTAGATAATGGAATGGGAATGAAATTGATTTCCTATTCTTCAGAATAAGGGGTACAATTTACTCTTTGGAGGGCAGAAGGTGTTGATTAAGCGGCAGGAGTGGAAGTCACCCATAGTAATTGGAGTTAGGAGCAACAGATTTTATAGCTTGTAGATGGATACTCCAAAGGCACTAGTGAGCAACAATGATCCAAGAGATCAGGGAGAGCTTTGGCATAAAAGGATGGTCCATATCCATCATGGGGCACTTAAGTTTCTCAAGAAATAGTGATCGGTGTTCCAGAGGTGATCATGAAGCACCACGATGTATGTAAGGGATGCATCTTGGGGAAGTTTGCTAAGGCAACTTTTCCAAGGAGATACAACAGATTCAAACATGTACTAGATTTGATTCATTTTGATATATACGGTTTGATGTTGACACATTCTCTCAGAGGGTACAAATATTTCGTTACCTTTATTGATGATTTCTCCATGAAGACCTAGATTTACTTCTTGAAGACCAAGGATGAGGTCTTCAGTTTCTTCCAAGATTTCAATGCTCTTGTGGAGAATTCAATAGGAAGGAAGATAAAGGTTCTTCAGTTAGATAATGGAGGCAAGTACATAGGAAAAGTCTTCTAGGAGTTTTGGATCAGGGAGGGCATCAAGAGGGAATGGGCGGTTCCTTTCAACCCAAAAAAGAATGGGGTTGCTGAGAGAAAGAACCATGTCGTATCAGAGGCAACAAGGGACATCTTGTATGACCAGGATATGCCTAGATACTTATGGCATGAGGCATGTTGTACTACAGTGTATATTCAGAGCAGGGTCCCACATAAGGTTTTGGGAAAGATGACACCCGAGGAAGCATTTACAAGAAAGGATCCAAATGTTAGCGACCTCAGAACATTTACTTGCATGGATTATTGTCTCATTCCATGGGAAACATATTCCAAATTGGATCAGACTAAAATGAAGGGGTACTTTTTCGGGTATAGTGAGACTTCAAAGGCATACTAGATATTTATTCCAGGGACCAGGAGGATAATAGTCAAGGGATATGTTTGATTCATGGAGGACAAGGCATATCAGAGGTCTAGAGATTTTCCAAAAGCAGTTTCTCATAATGAGGAACCAACATAAGCTCCAAGGGTAGAACAACAAAATTAGGGACATGATAGTATGCGTATTGTTACTAGTACGAGCACAAGCTCTCAGGTACAAGTGTTCCAGAGAGTTCACAGAACATGGAGTAGTAGATGCAACAACTACAAGAGATGCATCGAGAGGATGTGGGAGTTAAAATTCCACCAAGTTCTACAATTGGCAAGAGAAACTGATATGTTCAGCAGACACTTGGGATGCTCAAGAGTTTGTGGGGACTCCTAGGACAGGAAGGAGAGATCGGAGACAACTAGATAGGCACACTAACTACATGGCATTGATAAGTCAGTTTGTGGATAGCGAGCCTTCTAGCTATTAGGAGTTCGCACAACAACAAGTGTGGTGGGATGCCATGGTTGAGGAGTACACCTCGATCATCTAGAACGTTGTTTGGGAGGTGGTGTTAGTTTTTGTAGCATGGGATGGTGTTCTAGTCTCGACATTTGTCAGAGAGGCTAAGAAACACTAGGACACCAAAACCCATAAAAAATTTCAGGAAAATCTAGTTAGAAATGCCTTAATTAATTTAATTAATCAATAATTATTTTTTTCCTAAGACTAACTTAGGGAAAATGATTAAATAACAACAATTAATTGAGGAAGTTGATATTTCTATAGAAACTCACATGAATAAACTCAGAAATGATCTCAACCATCGATAAGGATTTAATCGTGGCGGTTGGTGATCCACCTAGAGATTATAAGAGAAATTCAATGGGGTTGGAGTAAGAGACACTTGAGGTCGAGCTCCTTGGCAGAGATCAAGTTTCCCAAATGTAGTGATTTAACAAAGAGAAGTTCGAGCCAGAAAGGGGACGCAAAGATAGTGAGGAGCAGAGACAATGTGGCTAGAGGAAGATTTTCGATTCCGGTGCATTCCGACAACTTTCAGAAAACAAAGTTATTATTGGGCTTGACTCAATTCATTACGCTTGAGGTGGCATTTCGGGAGGAATACTAGACAAAACACCTTAGTGTAATAGCTCGTTGGAACCGAAACTAGAAGATCCACAGGATGGGATGGTTAGATGTGAGTTTCAATGACCTAAGGAAACATTGTGTCCAATTTACCCTTCTACCACATTAAAAAGAATATTTTAATTGAAATAGAAGAGGGAAAAGTGCTCCATGATTAAAATAATAATAAAATAGGAGGTTCTAGAGGGATCCATCAGATCTATAAAATAGGAGGAGGAGGCCATTGGAGGACATCTTGGATTTGACATTTCTTCTTATATGAGAGGTTGAGAACCCGGTTCTCTACTTCAGCAGTAGCCCCAAGACGGAAACCCTTGGGTGATTCAGTGAGGTTGGGAAAATACCCACGTTCCCTGGGTGAATTCATCCAAAATTCACAGGAGATCTTAGCAGTATGGTTCAGTACAGTTCGAGGGCCAACATAATAGTGCAACAAATTATCTTGGAGGCCAACTTTTCATCTCAGTTATTTTGGTTGTATGGGCATGTAACGCCAGTTTATCAATTATAATAAAAGTTGAGAATTTTCCTGTCCATTGTGTTATTGGATTTCAATGCTCTATTTGTTTTATTTTACATGGAAATCTTCTGTGAGAGGAAGGATAATTCAATGGTGAGATTTTGGTTAAGTTAAATTTTCTGCAAAATTAGCGAAATATCCCATTTGGGACATTACCGCCTCCAACCAACATGTTGATGGCATATTTGTGGGCCTATTATTGTTAAATAGTGTGACCTGGTTATTTTCTTTTTTTTCTTGTTTTGAGCTTTGTGATATACACGGCTAAATGTTTTTTCATGTGAATGCCTAGTTGTTTAATTTTTACAACGAATAATTAAAATGCACGTGTAACAATTAAAATGCATACATAGTATAAAAAAGTGTAGATAAGGAATCACAACATAAATGAAATGAAAGTTACAGTGACACTTATGTATCAAGCTTCCAATTGGTTGTAGAACTTCGATGTTCCTCCTAACCAAAGTCCACATCGTTCTTTTTCTTTCAACAATGGGTCACCCCCGAGCTAGGGCATCACCTGTAACCTCTAGCATCTCGTGCCCTTCATTGTAAATTGAATAGAGTAGTCATCAAATAAATGTGTTTCATTAATGAACCTATATTAGAGTCTTTATAATTGTATTGGTGCAACAATTGAAGGAGATATGGTTTGTGACAACCAAAATCTAGAGAAGACATGATCTGCTACAGTTCGATATCTTTGGGTGACTAGGAACTAGGATCTGTGGCAAAGAGACTCTAATGAAGACTTGGAGAGCTTGTATCGTGTAAGCTTATATATAGTTGGAAACAATGGTGGACCTGGTGGTATTCACGCTAGTTTGGTGTGCACCTTTTGAAATGGCTACAAGTGGCTTAGTGTCATGCCTTGCCGACCATGTTTTCTAGTTATGGATTGTTGTTGATGGTGGAAACCCTAGCAAGGGTTTGTAAGCATTCTAGTTGTACTAGTCCATGTCAATATTAATGGACATGGTGTGCCAATTTTTGATAAGCTATCTGGTATGTACTTGTAACTTAATTTGTTGTATAACGAAGAACCTTGATGTCCAGACATTTTATAATTGTAGATATAATTTTTAGAGTATATTCCCATGCAAATTAAGAAGTTTCTAATGTTGGATATAAAAGCTGATTTAATATAATAGTGAGTAGAATTTGTTGAGTAAGATCATTGGAAGATTGGATGCTTGAATTAGACAAGAAGGATCCTTGCGATCAGAAGTGCTTGACATTTAGAACCCATGCTTGGAGAGTACAAGACTTAGAGGATTGATCTCTTGACATGTGTACACCTTGGAGAGTCAGTGCTTGACTCTTTGTCTATTATACTCCAATGGTCCTTGGATTTCATTCAATAGACACCCTTAGTTTAAGGCTGTGTGGCCAAATTAGTGTTAGTGGGCGCCCACCAACACTAATGTGGTGCATACCCTTAAACTAAGTGTGTCTAATGAATTACAACCAATGGTCATTGTATATCCACGTCAAGCTTAGCCAACATTTATCCAAAAGGTAATAAGGTGGCAAAAATTATCATATCTCCATTAGGATCATATGTTAGGCAGAGCAACCAACCCAACAACATCCACCTTAATATTTCCTTGGAAACAAAAATAAGAAATCTCCAGCACATCCATAATATTCCCCTTTAAGATTATCTTGGGGAACCAAATATGGAATTTTGGCATAAAAGATATTTGACCAATTAAATATTATATCCCATTGGAACATACACGTTGAGTAAGAGCATTGGTGCACTATAAGTTCATCTCGGACAACAAGAAGCCTCATCGTATGGAGTGTCTAACACTTCAAGCCCATGATGTAGAGCACATGACTAAACGATTTATTGTTGAGATTTTGTGTATTTGGGGTAGCATTAGTTGTGCTCTAGGTCTCAAATTTTGAGGAAGGACTAGAGTTCACCTGATTTACAAGACCCAAAAATGGATTTGGGAAATTTCATCTGGTTTAGGAGATATTAAATTAATTAATTATTTTAATGTATTTCCTAAGTTAAAACTTAGGAAAATAAAATAATTAAAGTGAGTTTAATTAAACATGTGATGAAATTGTCTTAAGTCACACGGATCAAGCTTTCTTTTAATCTTAGCCATTGATTAAAGATTTAATCTTGGTCGTTGATTTGTCAATGAGAAAAGTATAAAGGAAAGGCTTGGGGTCATTTGTAAGACACACAGAGGCAGAGCACTGAAGCTAAGCTGAGATTCTAGGGCGGGGTTGCTAAGAATTCTCAAGTGTTTCAGTGGCAGAGAGGGGAATTTAGACCAAGGGGATGATCTGATCCCGGGGTCTAGAATACACAAGAAGTAGAGAAGAGATCAGGAAAGACAATGCAGAGGAAGGCAGCAGCAGTAGTAGCAGACGACAGCAGCAGCAGTAGCAAACGGCAGCAGCAGCAACAACAGACGGCAGTAGCAGCAGCAGCAACAGACGGCAGTAGCAGCAGCAGCAGACGGCAATAGCAGACGGTAGTAGCAGCAGCAAGGACAGCGTGATTTTCAGGAAACCCTTCACGGGTTACGCAGAGACCCTTAGGGGTAGCGTAGTGACTGCGTCACCCAGTCTGGGGTAATGCAGTCCCTTCCAGTGGCGGTGCTGAGCATTTGGAGGCCATCCAAGTCTGACGGAGAGCCCACCAGGGGCTTCAGAGGCTGATGCAGTGTCTTTTAGGGGAAAATGTGGGGTTTCTAGGCCTAGATCTGGCTGAATTCTGTAAATCCCATTTGAGGATGTCGATCAGTCAGTATTGTGGTCTTAGATCAGCCAGGTGCTGCAGTTCTAGAGTTTTCTCTATAGGGTTTTCCAGATCTGGAACCCACAGCTGTGTATTCAGAAATATTCTTAATAATAGAGCCCTCCAGCAGCCAGAGACCGGTTTTCCCACCTTGGATTTTTTCGGGGACAGTTTGTCCAGAAATAACTGTGTCACTTTGTCTATGTGTGCATGTGCTTATTCTAGATCTAAATTGGTAGAGATATGTTATGTGATTTGCTTCGATGTTAACTTGAATTTATTCAGTTGATAACTTGTATAAGTAGGAGAAGCTTAACTGGATTCACAAAAATAATTTCTGCATAAGAATTAAGATTTAGAAATTTTTACATGGTATCAGAGCAATTGCAGATCTAGAAGGGTCACCAGCGGAAGCATCTGAAGGATCTAGCTGTAGAAAGCGGCTGGAAAGGCAGTAGAAAAGAAGATTTGAAGGGACAACGCAGTTTTCAAAAGAATATTCATGCAGAGGAAAGGTTGACGCTGTCCAACGTTGTGTCCCAACAAGCCCACGCAATTATTGTGCAGAGGAAACTCAGAAACAATGCTGGTTGGGTCTGAAGCCAACCAGTGTGATTCAGATCTGAATCTGTCAGATCCAGAAAAAGTCTACAGAAAAGTTGCAGAAATTCAGAAGAGCTGGTGGGGTTAAACTTCTGAAGTTTTCAGATTTTTAACCTTAGCACAAGTGACAAAGTTTGGGAAGAGATTAGCTTCTCAGAGAGTTTCTTGCCAAAGGAAATGTGCAGTTTGGTCAGAGGATCAAAGAAGAAGCCGAATCATAGTTGATTTGGTAGATTTCCAAGGAGGGAAATCAAGTGTCAGAGGGAGCAGAGGGTTCCCAGTTCGAAAAGGACCCTAGATCCAAAATCTCTAGCATAAAGAAGAGGAGCTCCGACACATTCTAAGCAGATGGCTCCTCATGGACTGTGTGATCAGGATAGGCTAGATGGCCTCTCAAACTTTTCGGTATGGAAAGCTAGAATCCTAATTGTCCTTGAGGCATATGGTCTAAGAGACCATTCAAAGCAGACCCTAGCCACACCGACAGATGCGGATCTCCTATGGAAGCATAGAGAAGCTGTTGGGCATGCCAAGGGGCTAATAATGGATAGTATTAAGGACCATATTGTACCACACATAGTTGAGAAGAAGAAAACTAATGAGAAGTGGAAAGCCTTGACTTCCCTGTATGAGGGAAAATCTGTGCAAAGGAAAATGTTGTTGGAGGCCCAAATGAGCACATTCATGATGACCAAGGGAGAAGACATCGAGCACTTCCTCTTCAGATTGCAGTCAATCAAGGATCAGCTGACTGCAACAGGTGCAATCGTAGATGATCTAGTGATAGTCAGGACTACCCTCAATGCAGTCACGGATGATTGGGTAACCTTTGTCCAAAGTATCTTGGGCAGAGCGGACCTCCCAGATTGGGACAGCTTGTGGTCGATCCTGCGGCAAGAAGAACTACGAAGGTTCACCAAGAAGCAGCACAACCCTGCGTTGCAAGGACAAGAAGGAAGAGGAGGAGGATGCAGCCTTGGCATCAAAGAAGCAGCGAAGACGAAGAAGGATCTTTCTAAGATCAAGTGCTTGTAGTGTGGCGAAATGAGACATTTTGCCAGCCATTGTCTGAAAAGAAGAAGGACAAGGAAGCATCTTCTTCCAAAGCAGTTGTGGCAGATGATGGGTCCGGAGATGATGTAGCTAGGAGTGCTCATGAATCACAAAGGTGGGGTGACATGGACATGTAGAGGAGCTACATGAAAGGAAGGCGGGATCCTTGAGCAGCTCATCTCTTGGATCAACAAGCGAGCTACGGCAGCCTTAAAACAATAGAGAGACAAGTAGAGCAGTGGGTGCATAGATCACAGATGAAGTAGAGGCAAAGGCATATCTAGAGGCTAGGAGGAGCAGCGCAGGGCATAGCAGCAGCAGCGTAGAAGCAGTAGCAGCGCAGAGCATAGCAGCATCAGCGTAGAAGCAGTAGCAGTGCAAAGGCTGATGTGACTTTAGCAGTGCAGTGCAGTACTGCTTACGCAGTGCAGAGCTGCAACAGCGCAGAGAGCTTCAGAGGGACAACGCAGTGCAACAACAACGTGATAGATTTTAGCACAAGGAGTTGATGTGACTTCAGTAGTGCAGAGGGAGTTTGATTACGCAGGCAGAGTTGTAGTTTGCATTGTTCTTTAGATGCCAGCACGGATATTTAGCCTATGGAGCTTCAGTGATGAGGATGCAGCCCATCTGACCTGTCTCTCAAAGATTGGGCAGGAGATTCAGTTGTTTCTCTCAACAACTGAAGTTTCAGTGCAGCAGATCAGCAGTGGCAGTGCTATGAGCAGCACAAATGCAGCATATTGAGAAGGAGCTGCAGTACAGTGGTTGCAGTGGCAGTGGCAGAGTCATGGGCAACAGTACAAAATGGCAGCAGCAATGCAGAGTTGAGTGGCAGGAGGCCAAGCTTCAGCAGCACAGAACCAGTGCCCAAAATCATGTAATGCATAAATGTGATGTATTTCTAGAGCACACCCTTGAGGCTAGGAGGGAGTGTTGAGATTTTGTGTATTTGGGGTAGCATCAGTTGTGCTCTAGGTCCCAAATTTTGATGAAGGACTAGAGTTCACCTGATCTACAAGACCCAGAAATGGATTTGGGAAATTTCATCTGGTTTAGGAGATATTAAATTAATTAATTATTTTAATGTATTTCCTAAGTTAAAACTTAGGAAAATAAAATAATCAAAGTGAATTTAATTAAACATGTGATGAAATTGTCTTAAGTCACACGGATCAAGCTTTCTTTTAATCTTAGCCATTGATTAAAGATTTAATCTTGGTCATTGATTTGTCAACGAAAAAAGTATAAAGGAAAGGCTTGGGGTCATTTGTAAGACACACAGAGGCAGAGCATAAAAGCTAAGCTGAGATTCTAAGGCGGGCTTGCTAAGAATTCTCAAGTGTTTCAATTACAAAGAGGGGAATTTAGACCAAGGGAATGATTTGATCCCGGGGTCTAGAATACACAAGAAACATAGAAGAGATCAAGAAAGATAGCGCAAAGGAAGGCAGCAGCAATAGTAGCAGACGGTAGCAGCAACAACAGACAACAGCAGCAGACAGCAGCAACAACAAACAGCAGCAATAGCAGACGGCAGCAGCAGCAGCAGCAAGGACAGCGTGATTTTCAGGAAACCTTTCAGGGGTTACGCAGAGACCCTTAGGGGCAGCGTTGTAATATCCCCAAAGGGAAATAACCAGTAATACACAGAAATATGCCAGACAGATATACAAAATACAATGCTGGAACCAGATCATGGAACAAGTACACATAGAATGCCAGAAAACTAAGCCATTTTATTAATCTGAGAATACATATAGAGGAGTACAAGATAATCAGAATGAGTGCACCTATCCTTGCCCTAGGCAAGTGGAGACCCTCTCAGAACAAATAATGGCTGCAAATAAGGACAGCTTCCTAGCTGGCTGAAGAATCTGCTATGAAGAGCTGCAGTGAAAACGCTGTCTCTGCTAGTGACAGCGCAGAAGACAGAGGAAACGCTGGCCACAAATCTTCCAGATGAGATGATCACTCCTCAAGGCTGGTAACACTGAAAAACGCTGCCAAACCCCACACACAAGACCCTGCTCATCAGATCAGCGTCCTCCCTGACTGGATCTGTGTCCTCTCTGCCCAGATCTGCTGGATCTAAGTCCTCCCTGCCCAGATCTGCGTCCTATCACTCCAGATCTGCGTCCTCCAAGGCTGGATCTGCTACTATCTCTCCAGATCTGCGTCCTCCAAGGCTGGATCTGCCAATATCTCCTCAGATCTGCGTCCTCCAAGGCTGGATCTGCCAATATCTCCTCAGATCTGCGTCCTTCAAGGCTAGATCTGCCAATATCTCCTCAGATCTGCGTCCCCCAAGGCTAGATCTGCTACTATCTCTCCAGATCTGCGTCCTCCAAGGCTAGATCTGCTGCTACCTCTCCAGATCTGCGTCCTTTCTGCCTTGGTCAGCTGGATCAGCGTCCTCACTCTTCAGATCTGAATCCTCCTGCTGGATCTGCGTCCTTCCCCTCTGGATCAGCGTCCTATCTCCTGGATCTGCGCAGCCTCAAGAAGGGGGTTTCTCCTCTCCAAATCTCCACCAGAAAACTGCTGCTAATTACCACTGAAACTGAAGGATGATGCTCAGAAAATAACCTTACCAGGGCAGGCACTCGAAGTCCCCCGAGGCTAAGGGTGATACCAAGAAAATAACCTTACCAGGGCAGGCACTCGAAGTCCCCCGAGGCTAAGGGTGAGATCTCTGAACGGAGACACTCGGTTGCACTAAACAGTGCTGCAGACCGACTAAACAACCGGCGTGCTGAAGCAGACAGAAGTCTAGCTCTCAATATCAATATCAAATCATGCATGCCAAAATGAGGTGAGAACCCCACCTTTTATAGTGCTAAACTCCCTCCAAAACTTTGACTGCGTCCTTCACTCTCCTTGGCCTGCGTAGTTACCCTTGGGTCAGCGTGAGGCCTCCCCTCATATCCATGTGGACCCCCAAGGCCCCCTCTCTAAGTTATAACGTTAATCAACTAGGAAAACACTTTATTTTATAAAGTGAGGTGACTAAAGTGAGGTGACCCCTCTTATTTCTCACTTTATTTATTATTTCTAGCTAAAGTGGCAAAATTAAACAAAAAATGAAATATTCCAATTAGCGAGGCTAATTGGGAATATTACAGTTTTAGTGACCGTGTCACCCGGGTCCGTGTGCCTCAGCCTCCTTCCAAGCGCTGAGCATTCGGAGGCCATCCAAGGACCAGAGCCCAACAAACAGAGGCCGACAGCGGCAGGAGTCTAGCATGCATCTAGGATTTAGGGCCAGATCCGGGCCTAGTCTTGTAAACTCAGAATCTTTGAGGGTGTCCCTCACCAAGATTGTGGTCTTAGATCAACGGTGTGGCTGCAGATTGGGAGTTTTCTCGTAAGGTTTTCGTATCCGGAACCTGGAGTTGTGTATTCAGAAATATTCTTAATAATAGAGCCCTCCAGCAGCCAGAGACTGGTTTTCCCACATTGGGTTTTTCCGGGGACAGTTTGTCCAGAAATAACTGTGTCACTTTGTCTATGTGTGTATGTGCTTATTCTAGATCTGAATTGGTAGAGATCTGTTATGTGTTTTGCTTTGATGTTAACTTGAATTTATTCAGTTGATAACTTGTATAAGTAGGAGAAGCTTAACTGGATTAACAAAAATAATTTTTGCATAAGAATTAAGGTTCAGAAATTTCTACATTTATCTCTTGACATGTGTACAACTTGGAAAGTGACCACTTAAATTGGATACCTCATCTTGTAGATTAAACATATGACTCAAGAACGTAACGAAAATTCAGAAAAATTGGCAAGAATTTCGATTGTTTTACTCCCCTGTACCGGTAAAATCTACTTGTAAAGAAATTTTGCAAATGTATTCAGACATATGGGCCTACCCTGTGTACCTATGCTTCATTCAAAGATAACTTCTTGTATTGATTTAGGTTTCTTAGTTCACATTGGACACGAACTAGCTTGCATGACTTCCCCTAAACACCTAGTACGCATGCAATCTTTCTTTTTTCCATGTCAATCCCCACTTAGGCCCTATTATTCACGTGGGTCCTTCCACGTAGCAGTGATTCAGTGGACACGACAACATGCAGGGTCCAGTTTCCACTTTTCACTACCACCATGACTTTTTCCCCTTCCAAATCCAAGGGTTGATCTTGAGGTAGATCGACGGCCTACATTCCCATTGGACTAAAGCATGCACAGGTGTTTATGACAAACTATAGCCTGATGAATCTAATGTCTAGGACTTGTCCAATTTGATGGCCTAGATATATATCATGTTGGAACAAGGATGTAAGTTTACGTGGTTTCATCTACCTGAAAAATCTGACAATTGCGATGTCCACTGATCCAATGGCTCAGATATTGAATTGCGTTGAAACATGCATGAGGGTTTACTAAGAGGTTCGCGCACGATAGACCTAACCACAGTGCTCTCTCTTGATCAATGGACCATAATCCACATTGTGCTCCAACTTGCAGAGGGAATTTTTGACCACTGGAGTGGTACCTGACGATGATGTGACGACTCCATGCCCAAGGATGAACCAAAGACACTTGTACCATCAGATATCATTAGTTCAACATAGTTTTTAAACTCTACTTCTACTTCTCATCATCTTTCTCTTGTACCCAGATTCCACGCCCTACGAGGAATTGTAATAAGTGATGCTAGTAATGATGAGTTTTGAGTCAGCATTGTGTCTGTAACAGGACTAGGTAGCTTGGGATCTTTCCAACAAGTGATTATTACTCTGGGAGGTTTTTTCACTTGGTTAATTATCATCTCCCTATCAGGACTTAATAATTAATTGAGATTTTTCCTCCAATTTTACCCCAAAGCTGGAGTACGGCTTGATGGTGAGGCCTTGGGTGAGTCCTAGTGCCTAGAGTCAATGTATATTACCATAATAGATCACATAAAAAATTTCGTGGAATTTGGTTAGGTCTATGTATTTATTTTTTAAATTTTTTAGATTTCCCGCAGGTCAGAAATTGCAATAAAAATTGTATTTTGATTGTAGTACGTGCTGTTTGAAGAAGTTGTATGGGGCATTAGTAATCAAAATTACAACTCTGGTCCTCAACTTTCTACTATGACACAATTTGAGGGGTTAATAATGTGTTTTGGACCCTCAAAACCCAAATTTCCTAAGTTTAGTGGAAATTGTGGCAACTAATTAGGCTAGAATTAAATAAAATAGAGAGAAATAAATTATTCCATGTGACATAATGACGTGGAAATGACTTGGAAATTATTCTAATTCAAAGATTTGAGTCAAAGGACATGTGGAGGATGACTGAGCACACTGCATCATTAATTCACCATTATTTTATCAAAATCGAATTTCCGACAGATAAAGCAGCAGTTACACACAAGGAAAATCGAATTTATTAAAGGCAATTGGGCATCAAAGGAATATTATACAGGATTATTCTAAAGGAATTCGATTTCCCTTGGTATGTAGAGAAGGAATTTGATTTTTCTTTGGTGTCTCAGTCTTCTCCACATCGAACTTGGCTTATCTTTCCTTTGGATTTGATCCAAGTTCAGTTCTCACATGCATTCTTCCTTGGGAATTGCTCCCAATTCTCTATATAATAAAGCCATGGGCTATTGTATTGTATCATGTTATGAGCTATTGGACTTGAGGAAACTCTGCCATTTTGTACTTGCATATTAAAAAAATAAAGACTTTGGGGTTATGAAGCGGATGTTCTCTTAGCGTTATGATGTGTTTCCTTTCTGTGTTTGTGCTTATTATGTTTTCATTTGCTTATATGTTTGATCTATGTTAATTCATATTTTCCATAAAGTGTGGATTAGTGCATGCAAGCTACCTTGCATATGTCATTGATTTAGAGCATTATCTTAGAAGTAAGCTTGCTAAGGCATTTTAGGTGGAATTCTTAGTTTATCTTGTTTCATTTTGATGTTCTAATCCTCTTGCGAGTTAACATTTGATTTCAAGTGTGTAGAGAAGATCCATTTTTACATTGTGTGCAGGAAATCCATCTGGGCATGGGAAACGTCTCAAACAGACTAACTCATTCCTAGACTCACAACGATCCAAGCCTCAACTTTCTCCAACTCCAAGTTTTGCATCCAACGAGAACCAAAAGGGAGTGTCATTTTTCTCTAAGCTAATTGATCATCAAATTTAAATTTTAAAATCCAAAATATTTCATTTGTAGAGCATTTTAAAGTCATATTTGCTATCTCAAGAGATTTTTCTAGACTATCAAGTATGGGGGTTCTTACCCATTCCTTGAGCTAGTATCTTTGTATACTATTTTTCACTTTAAATCTTGTGTACTTTGCTCTAACATTTGATTTTCTTTTTCTGCCCATAGGCTTGAGCATAGAAAACAAGGAGCTTGTAGGGGAGGTGGCGAAAAACTATTGATCCTCCTTGCATGCAAAGCCTTCCACTACCTTAAAGACTGATTTCTAGGGAGGCCGTGAGCATCTTAAGGACAGCAGCAAGATCACTTTGGACGTGGGCCTTTGAGCTTTCTAAAATTTCTGCTTTAAAGGTGTTCCCCATGCGCTTTTATTTTCATCTTTGAGGAGGAAATCTAGCTTTTTCCAAGCTCTATCTTTGTAAAAATATCTCCTTTTGGGCAGCCTTCTTAGAGGCTCATTTTTCTCATTTGTAATCATTAATAAAGGAACCTTTTGCTTGATGGAGCTTGGGATCTTTTTTCCATGGTATCCCCCTTCCTTGGTTGAAGAGGAAGGACCTTCTTGGGTGGATTGACTTGTTTTTCTAATTTTCATCTCATGTATGCTAAAATTAACAACTCATGCACTCCACATCCATCTCACTAAATCTTGTGTTTAATTAAACTTACATGTATGAGCTCCAAAGGCTTCAAACTTGAGGAAATCTCATTTCTTGTGTGAGAAATTTACATGGTTGGCAAGTTTTAATTAATTTCATGGTTATGTTTCATTATTTAGTCCATGCATGTTATACATTTTGAGGAATTATTGAAGCATTTTCTTTCAAGTAAAACGATTGTATCTTGAAGAGAACTTCATCCCACTCGCCTATTGATGTTACAACACACATAAGTCTATTTCCATTTTCCTCTCAAGTTTGTTTACTATTACAAGTGAGCACTATCTCATTTTTATTTCTTGTGGAACATTGCAGGAATCATTCAATTGGGATAAATCAACATAGCTTCCATACAAGCATTCGCTAAAATTTACCTCCAACTTAAGTTGTTTGTATAGAATTCTTAGGGACCTTCTACTCCCCTATCGACTCCTCACTGTGAGATCCACATGATTTGGGCGAGGGTGAGATATGGGGATTGAAGAGTTGATTTGAAATCTTTGTTGTTGAAGTAATTAACTAAAATTACCCAAGAACACTCTACATCACATTTCCTATTACTTTTTTCTCGATGGCTTTGTATTTTATGCAAAATCTATTTCCAAAAACAAGTATTCTGATATTTCCTTTCCATATTCGCAAAATCTAATTTCACATTTAGCATCTAACATTTTTAAGTTGTTTCTTACTATGGTAAAATATGTTTGAATGTTGTGATTTGGTTATCTCATAATCATTTTATTTGGCAAATATCTTGTGCTAACAACTTTTGTTTCCATTTCAGTATTACTTTGTTCTCGTCTTTTTGAGAGCATTACTTTTATTTTTGATCAAGTTATTTTTAAGGCACTGGTTGTATGGTTATCATTATTATTTCAAAGTTTCTCATAAATTCTCATAAATCTCTAAAAAGTAATCCATTTTTCACTCTAACAAATTCTCCTAGAACCTCACATTCTTTTAACTTAGTTTCTTCACTTTAGGGAGCACCCCCCTTAGCTGACCTAGGAGAGAGCTAAAACAGGGAGAGTCGAGATTAGTGTGACAGCCACTTCCTCTGAGTTCCTTGCTACCAACCACACCTTGTGGGGTTGAAGGCTTTTTCCACTTACTTGTAGGTATTTGTAGGCGGCAAGGTAGAGTTCACATTTTTGGCATCATTGTCGTGGACAAGTCTTCTTGTACCTGGGAAATCGACTAACTTTTGGTTTTGGCATATTTCAATTTTTAGATTTATATTCTTGCTCAAGTGGCAACTCCACTCAATCCTAATTTTGAAAGAGTATCTACTAGGTGAAATTGAAGTGGTTTAGTTAGCCCATCTCCTAATCATGAAAGATTTTTTAGAGAGAGGTTAAATAGACTTTCTCATAGTAGAGCTCTTGGTAGTCTTGGGCAAGAGGCTATTTCTGACATTAACTTTCTATTTCAAGAACAAGTTGAGCCTGGCATCATGAATGATCTTTTTGCTCCTTGTAACTTGACTAACATAAATGGCTATCCTCACAATATCCCTGAAAAGGCTATTGAAAGGTTTCCTTCTTTTCAAGGTAATAATGCCATTAGCGTTGCATCACATGTGCAGAACTTTAATGTTTGCATCTTTAAGTGGTGTAATGTTGCTAACTATGAGGATGTAAAGATGAGGCTTTTTGTTCTCTCTTTGGAAGAGGATGCTCTTGATTGGTTCACTAAGCAACCTGCTAACTTGTATGATTCTTTACAAACCATCGTTAATGCTTTCATAGGGAAGTTTGGTGAGAGGAGAGAATAATCATCTGGTCAGTGCCATTAGCACCATGAAGAAAAATGACAATGAAACCATGGAGGATTTTAACAAAAGATTCAATGAATTGGTTAAAAGCATGCCCACAACTGTTAAACCTCCAGATGAATTTCTCTTTTTCTCATATCTAGATGCTTTTGGTGTGGATACCGCTTATGAGTTGAGGAGGAAGGAGCCTACAACTTTGGGTAACTAAAATGGACACCTTGAAAATGGAGAGGGCTAGAAAGTAATCAAGAAAATCGCCATTCCTGGTTTCACTAGAGGGCCGTTAAAATTGAATGATTCCAAAGGCAAGGCTAAGGAAGAGACTACCCATGATCCTATTAAGGAGTTAACCCAACTCATTAAGACTATGGAATCAAATTGCACGAATCAAATGAATGCTATCTTAAATTGGTTGGTGGCCATGGAAAGGAATCAAGCGGGGAGATTCCAGAATTGAGGAAATAATAGATGCCAAAAGAGGTGACCTCCTAATGAAAATAGGCCACCAAATCCACTTGAGTCCACTAACTTAGTTGATGATTCAATGCCTTATTGTAGACCATGTGATGATCTACATGATGACCTCACTTGTCCTTATGCAAGAAGGATATTAGATGGAGAAATGGCTGGAACTAGTGAACAAATCAACGTAGTTGGAAAAGAGCATCATTTGTCCTTGGAGAATTGGGTGGGCATTATGGAGAATAGCCAAAAGATAAGTCATAAGTCTCCATCCTCCCATAGTGTGAATAATTTTGAAGAATTGGATAGGATCGCCGAGTTGTATGGATTTAAGTTATGTTACCATCCTTAATAGTGAGGGTATCATGGTTAGGTTGGATAGGGATTTGGAGAGAAAGTTTCACATGGAAAATCCCAAGGAGCCTCATAATGAAATTGTGCATGAATCTGATGACTTGGGAAATTATGTTATCTTGGCTAATTCGATTGCTCCTTTGGAGATGTAGGTGGAAAGTAAGAAGGATTGGGCGGGGCACATGAACTTTGATGGTGCCCATTCAAGGTTTGGTAAGGGTGTTGGAATTGTCCTTACCTCTCCCCTTGGTCATATATTCAAGTTTTCCTTCAGATTGGAATTTGATGCAACTAAGAATGTGGCGGAGTATGAAGCTTTATTGTTAGGTCTAGAGTTGGCAAAGGACTTGAACATTAAGATTCATAGTATCAAGGGGGATTCTGATCTAGTCATTCTTAAAAACAAATAATCAATTTTCATGCAAGAGTGATAAATTAAAGAAGTATTGTAATGTTGTTTGGGGTAACATGGAATATTTTTATGTACTAGATCTTCAAGCAATTCCAAGAGAAGGAAATAAACAAGCTGATGAGCTGGATGTTGTTGCATCTACCTTACATCTTGGAGAGAACTTGATGGATGATAAGATCAAGATGGAAGTTATTTTTAGACCATTAGTTCTTGATAATGTTGATCATTGGAAAATCTTTAATGAGGAAAACCAAGTGATTCATTTTTTAAATAATGTGGAGGAATTTTCTGGTTTCAGCGTTGGATACAAGGAAGAAGGTGGGATTATGAGGAGTGTAATGTTGTGTCAAATGCCACTACTAGGGATTGTGTAGCCATGGAACAGATGTGTGATAGACATGATGTTGTAAAGAGAAAAGAGGATAAGAAAATTTCCCTATGGGAATGTATTGAAGTAAACATTGGTACCCCTCATGATCCAAAGATTATCAAAATAGGGAAGGGCACCATTGAGGAGATAAGGAAAAAATTAATAAATTTACTTCAAGAATACAAGGATGATTTGGCATTTTCATATGAGGAGTTAAAATGTTATAGGGAGGATGTTATGGAACATACTATCCCTCTTAAGGATGAAAATGCCAAACTCTTTAGGCAAAAGCTTAGGAAAATAAATCCTACGTTAGCCCCCTTGGTGAAAAAGGAGTTTCAAAAGATGCTTTGGGATGGAATTATAGCTCACACTAGGCATTCCACATGGTGTTCAAACTTAGTTATTGTAAGAAAAAAGAATGGATCAATCAAGCTATGTGTGGATTTTCGAAATCTTAATTTAGCTTGTAAAAAGGATAATTACCCTTTACCCAATATGGAAACATTATTGCAGAGGGTAACAGGATCTAGAATGATGTCTTTATTAGATGGATTTTCAGGGTATAACCAAGTCACGGTGAAGAAGGAAGACATACATAAGATAACATTCACCACACCATGGGGTACTTTTAAGTATTTAAGGATGCCTTTTGGATTAACAAATGTTGGAGCAACTTTTCAAAGGGAAATGGACTATGCCTTTAAGGGTCAAATTGGGAAATTCATTGAGATTTATCAAGGTGACTTAACTGTCTTTTCTAAAGATGGAATTTCTCATGTTGGTCATTTAAGGCAAATATTTGATAGGTGTAGAGAGTATGGGATATCCTTAAATCCTGCTAAATCTCTTTTTGGAGTGACTGAAGGGAAGTTGCTTGGTCACATCATCTCGAAGGATCGGATCAATATTGACCCTGAGAGAGTTGAGGCAATTCAAAAGATTCATTTGCGTCACAATATAAAAACCCTTCAATCCTTTTTAGGAAAGATCAATTTCCTTAGGAGGTTCATTCCACAAAATGTTGAGATTGCTAAACCCATTCAAACCATTTTAAAGAAGGATGTTAAGTTTGTCTAGGGAAAAGAAGGTAGAAAAGGTTTTCAGGAAATTAAGGATTCTATTGGTAAGGCACCTGTTCTAGTGAGCCCCAATTATTCGAACGAGTTTTTGATTTTCTCTTTTGCATCTGAAGATACTATTGCTGGAATATTGCTGCAAAAGAACGATGAAGGGTATGAGAAACTTATTGTTTTTATGAGTAATCCCTTCAAGGTTGTGAGTTGAAGTATAACACCTTGGAAAAGCAAACTTATGCCTTAGTCAAGTCCCGAAAAAAACTTAGAGTTTATGCGGGGTATTCAAGAATAATCACATATGTCCCTCACTCTACGGTAAAGGATATTTTAACTCAAGTTGATTGCTTAGGAACTCGAGCTAGGTGGGTCTCTAAGATTAAAGAATATGATTTAGATGTTAGACCTAGCAAACTGGTAAAAGGCTAGGTATTGGCCAAGATCTTGACTGAGGGGAATGAGAAAGCATTAGGAATGATTTTTCAAAATGATTTGGAATTAACTTCAAAGGTAGAGTCAACTAGAATGGTATAAAGACATTATTTATTATTTGCAAAATTTGTCATGTCCTACCCATTTAGTTGGCCATAAAAGAAGAGCATTAAGCCTCAGAGCAACTAAGTATTGCATTATGAAGGATGGTCTGGGTTGGAGAAATCCAGAGGGGGTAATACTTAGATGTGTTGATGAAGTCAACGCCAAAAATCTTCTATCTGAGTTTCATTCAAGATTTTGTGGAGGACATTATGCTGCTAAGACTACTACCCATAAAATCTTAAGAGTTGTTTATTTTTGGCCTTCTATTTTTGCTGATGTGCACAAGTATGTTAGAGGTTTCCAAGCTTGTCAACTTTTCACTGGGAAGCAAAAGCTAGCTTCTTTGCCTCTTTAGCCTGTGGTCGTGGAAGCTCCCTTTCATCATTAGGAGCTTGGTTTTAGAGGGAAATTTAATGAAAATTTTAGTAATGGCTACTCATGGATTTTAACTACCATTGACTATTTTACTAAATGGGTAGAGGCCATCCCTACAAGACACGCCACCGACAAAGTAGTGATGGACTTTCTTGAAAATAAGATTATCACTCGTTTTGGTGTCCTTGCTAAAATTACAACTGATAACGTCGAGGATTTTAGCTCTGCTGAATTCTCATCATTTTGCTTTAAGTATGGCATTGTCTTATGACATTCATCAAACTACTATCCTCGGGGTAATGGCCTAGCAGAGTCTTGCAGTAAAAATTTAATAACCATAATCAAGAATATAGTAGGGGATAACAAGAGTGCATGGGATAACAAAATAAAATTTGTTTTGTGGGCTGATAGGATTACAAAGAAGAGTTCTACTGCAAAGAGTCCCTTTGAACTAGTTTATGGCTTGGACGTTACCCTTCCCGTGCATTTAAGGCTTCCAGCTTACCAATTGCTATAGAGTTTTACATTTGATAAAGATGTTGTGCAACATAGGATTGATCAAATTGCAGAATTGGATGAAACTAGGAGAAGAGCCTTTGAAAATTGTTGTAAAAATCAATCTAAGGTAAAAAGAAATTTTGACAAATCATCTAGGAATAGAGGTTTTTCTAACGGTGATATGGTTTTACTTTGGGATCATAGGAATGAAAAGTCAGGTAATCATGGTAAGTTTGACAGTTTATGGCTTGGACCATATATCACCAGAGAAGCAGCGGGACAAAATTCCTACCATTTGAGCACCTTGGACAGAGAACACTAGAGTTACCTGTGAATGGCCAATTGCTCAAGTTGTTCTACAAAGAAAGCATCTGATGCCATAGGGTATATTTTTGTATCATATTTCTAACCTTATCCCTTGTCAATTGTGTTTAAATAGATTTCTTTCATGAATAAATTGTTATTTATGGTCTTAGAATAAAATTTCCATTTCTGTACTTGATTTTATTTGATGATATTTTGAATGGATACTGCTAATATATATATTTGGTTGGTGGATGCAGATTTCAGGTTCTTGCACACTATCACTTCATATCTAGCATGCATCCCCATATGGAGCCAAATGTTGACCACTGGAGTGGCACCTGATGATGATGTGAAGACTCCATGTCCAAGGATGAACCAGAGACACTTGTACCATCAGATATCATCAGTTCAACAAAGTTTTTAAACTCTACTTCTACTTCTCATCATCTTTCTCTTGTAACCATATTCCACACCCTATAGGGAATTGTAATAAGTGATGCTAGTAATGATGAGTTTTGAGTCAATATTGTGAAAATTTATGAATATTACTTTATGCAGAAACCCTACTATTAGATCTGGTTATACTTCTCCTACTTAATCAAGTTATTAATGCTGAAAATTTAGATTAACATCGAAGTAAACACATAACAGAATTTCATGGATTCAAATCTAAGCAAAAGATACATGCACGCAGACAAAGTGACACACAAGATTTTTTGGACAACTGTCCCTGGAAAAACCCAATGCTGGAAAACCAGTATTTTGGCTGCTAGAGGGTTTATATTATTAAGTAGTTTCTGAATACAGAAAATCTGGGCACCTTACTGGTTAACCCGACAGAGAAAAAATAGATCTGCAGCTAACCTGTTGTTTGAGAGACTGAAAACTTGACTGATCCACACCCTCAAGCGGGATTTACATGACTCAGCCACTTTCTACTTCTAGAAACCCTAGAGCTGTCCCTGAAGCCCCTACGTCAGCCCTGCTAGCCTATGCATGCTGTTGCGCTAGCCTCGAGAGGGTTGTGTAACCCCAGAGTGGGTGACACAGTCCCTACGCTGCCCTGGATGGCCTCTGCGTAACCCTAGAGGTTTCCTGCTAGCTCACCGCTGCCCTTTCTGGGCCTGCGTAGCGGCTAGAGCCCTCTGCGCTGCGCAATTGCTGTGTAGCTGCTATTTCTGCCCCTACTTCTCTGCGCTGCTCCTGGTTGCTGCATCTCTGCCTCTTGCTATTCTTGGCTCTGATATCAGACCATTCCCTTAGCCAATACTACCCCTCGCTGCAGCTGAAACACTTCTGGAAATTCTTAGCAAACCCGCCCTAGAATACCAGCTTAGTCTCAGTGCTCTACCTCCGCGTGTATGTTCTCCAACTGACCCCAAGCCTTTCCTTTATACTTACTCGTTGGGAAACCAACGACCATGATCTAATCTTGAATCGATGGCTAAGATTGAAAGAAAGCTTGATCCGTGTGACTTGAGTTATTTCCATCACATGTTTAAATTAATTACTTTTAATATTTTAATTTTTCTTAAGTTAGACTTGGGGTCCTTAATTAAAATATTAATTAATTAATTATCTCCCAAAATGGATGGAATTTCCCAAATCCCCTTATGGGTCTTAGAGATCTCATGTACTCTAGTCCCTCCACAAATTTTGGGAGCTAGATCACATTCGATGCTACCCAACACTCAAAACACTCAACCTCCCTCTTAGTGAGGAATGTGCTCTAGTACAACGTTGCTTCACCCCGAAGCTCTGCACTGATCTCTGGTGTGAGTCTCTGTGCTGATGCTTGGCTTGCTTCCCTTCATCACTGTGTTGTTGTTGCTCTCCCGTACTGCTGCCTATGATGCTGCCACCACCACTGCCACATATGTACTACAAATCCCTTTCAATCTGATGCATCGTGCTGCCAACTGCTACACTGCAACTTCAGTTGCTGAGTGAAACAACTAAAACTCCTTCCCAATATTTGACAGACAAGTCAGTTGGGCTGCATCCTCATCACTGAAGCTGCATAGACTGCTGCTCTGTGTTGTCTGCTCTGTGTTGTCATCTGGAGGATGATGCACAACTACAGCTCTGCACTATGTAAGAAGACTCCCTATGCACTGCTAAAGTCACATCAGCCCCTGCGCTGAAATCTCCTACGTTGTTGCTGCGCTGCGCTGTCCTCCTGAAGCCTCTACGCTGCTGTAGCTCTACTTTGTGCTACTGAAGTCACATCAACCTCTGTGCTGCTGCTGCTGCATCTGCACTCTGGTGCTCCCTTTAGCCTTCAGCTCCGCCTCTGCTCCATCCGTGATTCTCTGCACCAACTGCTCCATTTGTCCTGCTACTGTCTTAAGGCTCCCGTAGCTCGAATGTGATCCAAGAGATGAGTTGTTCAAGGATCCCGCCACCACTCTGTAGGTACTCTACAGATCTATGTCTCCCCACTTTTGTGGTTCATGAGCGCTCATGGCTACGTCATCTTCAGAACCATCGTCCGCCATGGCAGCCTTGGAAGCAGAAGTTTCCTTGTCCTTCTTCTTCTGAGGATAATTGTTGGCGAAATGTCCTAGTTCGCCGCACTAGAAACACTTGATCTTGGATAGATCACGCTTCTTCTTCCCTTGTTGCCTCTTTGATTCCAAGGCTGCATCTTCTTCCTCTTCCTTCTTCACCTTACTTGATCCCGTGTTGTATTGTCTCTTGGTGAACCGACAAAGTTCCTCTTGACAAAGGATTGCCCACATACTATCCCATTTAGGGAGGTCTGCTCTGCCTAAGATACTTTGGACAAAAGTTTCCTAGTCCTCTGTTACTGGATTAAGTGCAGTCCTTACCATCACATCATCCTCCACCTTTGCTCCCATGGCAGACAACTAATCTCTGATCGCCTGTTATTTGAAAACGAAGGGCTTGATTTCTTCTCCCTTGGCCATCATAAATAATTATAGCTGATTCTCCAGAATCATTCTCCTCTGGACGGATTTTCCCTCATATAGGGCAGTTAAGGCTTTCCACATCTCCTGAGCCATTTTCTTGTCGGCTATATTGTAGAAATTTCTGTTTTCCGACCCCGGTTTTCAGTTTCACCTTATTACTCCAAAATAGTTAAATGCCCTTTCCCACATCCATACATTTAACAAGCGGGAAAATAAATTTTGCTGAAAACACAAATTCTGAAAAAATTACAGAATGCTGGAAAATGCAGAAATAAATATCAGCACACATAAAACAGTCATTCACACATTTTGACACATATATTTTTGGTCAACATGACCCTGGAAAAACCCCCTACAACTCTTGGGGAAAACCAGTTCGAAAACTCCTCCTTATTTTCGGAAAATGCTTTTTACAGTGAGAAATATTCAGCAAAAAAAAATCAGCAAACAGACTTTACAACTTATCTCGTTTTCCGTGCTTAACCACCGCCTCGGAAAATGTGCAAACAGCAAAAACAGAACAGCAATAAATGCTGTACGTCCTCCTCGATTTTCGTGCCCAGAAATCTACAATAAATGCAGCTGTACGGCCTCCTCAAAATCTGTGCAAACAGCAATAAATGCTGCTGTCCAAAATCTCGATTTTTGTGCCAAAAACACAGCAGAACTTTGCTGTACGGAACAACCCTCTGCTGCCTCGATTTCCGTGCCAAACTTTGTTGTACGACCCTGCTGTACGGCCTCTCTTTCTAGAAAAACGTGCCCAAAAATCTGCCTTTCACTGTGCTAACTCACATCATGCACTACTATTTGAAATGCGCATGGAAAGTGTGCCAAGGCTAGCACCTCCTTCTCCCTCCTTTTGCCAATCTCCCTTGCTCTCTTGCTCTCCTTCTCCCAATCTGCTCATGAAAGAATGAATGACCTTTTCCTCTTTTTCCTCCTTTAACCTAACCCTAAGTGACTTTTGGGGAATCCCTAAATCCAATGGCTGAGATAGATTGAGATCTAGGGCTGAGATTAAATGCTCATTTAAATCTCACTTTCTATTTTTAATTCACCCCACTTTAATAAAGACCCACTTAGTCATTTATTTCCAAAGTCACTTTTCCTTTCTAATTTTACATTGACTTTATTAAAGTCACTTTAAAATTAGACTTTAGTAACTTTATCACTTAAAGTTACTTTTAAATTAGATTTGACTTTATAACTTTATAAAGTCACTTTAGTAACTTTATCACTTAAAGTCACTTTAAAATTAGATTTGACTTTATAAAAATTATAAAGTCACTTTAGGAGAAAAATTAAATTCTTTTGGACACTTTTCCCTAGGCCAAAGATCAAAGCCTTAGGGAACCACCTGTCCTCCGGTACCAAATTTCAACATATATGCGGAACTATATGATCCTTAACCCCATCCATTATGAAGCATTTAGCAGGTGTCGCATCTTCCTCATGCTTCTCTAGGAGAACAACATCGGTTGGCGTGGCCAGGACTTTTTCTGCATGGTCCCTTAGACCATATGCCTCCATGACTACCAGGATTTTGGCCTTCCAGACTACAAATTTGGACAGACCGTCCAACCTATCCTGATCACGTAGTCCGTGAGGTGCCATCTGCTTAGAAAATCTGTCGGAACTCCTCCTCTTTATGCTAGAGACTTGGATCTAGTGTCCTTGGCGAAACATGCACCCTCTGCTCCCTCTGACAACGGACTTCCTTTCTTGGAAATCTGCCAAATCAACAACGAAACAACTCTCTTCGATCCTCTGATCGATCTGCAGATTTATTTGGCTAGAAACCCTTTGAGAAACTGATCTCCTCCCGCTCTTTGTCACCTAGTGCTTAGGCTAAATTCTGAATCTTGAAAAATTTAACCCCACCAACAACTTCTGAAGCTCTACAGCACTGCTTCTGGCACTTTGGATCAACAACGGTTTCAGATCTGTGTCAACCTAGCTGGCCTCTGCATGAGCAGACAGTCCCAACACCGTCTCTGCGCTGCCTCTGCGCAGTAAGTAAATGGGCCTGTGTGGAGACCGCGTAGGACTGCGTCACTCTGGCCTTTGCATGGCTCTGCTCCCTCTGCTGCTATGTTGTCCCTTCTGGTCCGGATTTCTGCGGCTGTTGTTGCTTTCTACAGCAAGGATTCTTTAGCCTTTTGTTGGTGATCCTGCTAGATCTGTAACCTGGCTCTGATACCATATGAAAATTTCTGAATATTACTTTATGCAGAAACCCTAATGTTAGATCTGGTTATACTTCTCCTACTTAATCAAGTTATTAACGTTGAAAATTCAGATTAACATCGAAGTAAACACATAACAGACTTTCACCAATTCAGATCTAAGCAAAAGATACATGCACATAGACAAAGTGACACACAAGATTTTTTGGAAAACTATCCCAAGAAAAACCCAATGCGGGAAAACCGGTCTTCTGGCTGTTGGAGGGTTTATATTATTAAGTAGTTTTTGAGTACAACAAATCTGGGCACCGTACTGGTTAACTCGACAGAGAAAAAATATATTTGCAACTAACCTGTTGTTCTGGAGACTGAAAACGTGATTGATCCACACCCTCAAACGAGATTTACATGACGCAGCCACTTTCTTCCTCTAGAAACCCCAGCACTACCCCTGAAGCCATTGTGTCAACCCTACTAGCCTTTGCGCTGGCCTGGAGAGGGTTGCGTAACCCCAAACAGGGTGACGCAGCCCTACGCTGCCCTGGATCGCCTCTGCGTAACCCTATAGGTCTCTTGTTGGCTCAGCGTTGCCCTTTCTGGGCCTGCATAGCACCTGTGTAGCGACTGAACCCCTCTACGTTGTACAGCTGCTGCTGCTACCTTTGCTTCTCCGTGCTTCTCCTGGTTGCTACCTCCTTGCCTCTTGCTGATTCTTGGCTCTGGGATCAAACCATCCCCTTAGCCAATACTACCCCTCGCTGCAGCTGAAATATTTCTGGAAATTTTTAGCAAACCTGCCCTAGAATTCCAGCTTAGTCTCAGTGCTCTGCCTCCGTGTGTGTGTTCTCCAACTGACCCCAAACCTTTCCTTTATACTTTCTCGTTGGGAAACCAACAACCATGATGTTATCTTGAATCGATCACTAAGATTAAAAGAAAGCTTGATCCGTGTGACTTGAGTTATTTCCATCACATGTTTAAATTAATTACCTTTAATATTTTGATTTTTCTAAGTTAGACTTAAGTTCATTAATTAAAATATTAATTAATTAATTATCTCCCAAACTGGATGGAATTTCCCAAATCCTTTTTTGGGTCTTGGAGATCTAGTCCCTCCGCAAATTTTGGGAGCTAGAGCACATCCGATGCTACCCCAACGCTCCAAAAACTCAACAAATATTGAGTCTGTAACAAGCCTAGGTAGCTTGGGACCTTGGCAACAAGTGAGTATTACTCTTGGAGGTTTTTTTCACTCGGTTATCATCTCTCTATCAGGACTTAATAATTAATTAATTTTTTTCCTCCAATTTTACCCCAAATCTAGAGTACAACTTGATGGTGAGGCCTTGGGTGACTCCTAGTGTCTAGATTAAATGTATATTACCATACTAGAGCACACAAAAAAATTCATGGAATTTGATTAGGTCTAGGTATTTAATTTTTTATTTTTTAGATTTCCCACAGGTCAAAAATTGCAATTTGATTGTAATTAGTGTTGTCTAGAGAATTGGTATGGGGTATGAGTAGTCAAAACATGTTTCACCCTCAAATTTCTGCTATGACACACTTTGAGGGGTTAATAATGTGTTTTGGACCCTCAGAACCCACATTTCCTAAGTTTAGTGGAAATTGTGGCAATTCATTAGGCTAGAATTAAATAAAATAGAGAGAAATAAATTATTCCATGTGACAAAATGACGTGGAAATGACGTGGAAATTATCCTAAGTCAAAGAGTTGAGTCAACGGACCTATGGAGGATGACTGAGAACGCTGCATCATTAATTCACCATTATTTTATCAAAATCGAATTTCCCAAAGATAAATCAGCAGTTACCCACAAGGAAAATTAAATTTATTAAAGGCAATTGAACATCAAAGGAATATTCTATAGGATCAATTGACGGAAGACGACGTGGGGACCTCTTATCACAAGTTATCGGGAGTGCAACAACACTCAAAGCTTCACTGTAGAAAATAATCAAGTAATAAAACACTCATAAAAAATACCTGAGGCATAGAACTGGCGGAAAAGGTTGTTCTCACATATTCTTCATTATTCAAATAACGTTGTAATACAAATAAATGGATGAGGAAGTTTTCTCAAGATAGTGCATCTATCTTGGACAATTTGGTTGAGCAAATAGCTCAACCACACACTAATCTAGGAGCTAAGTTAGGTAGGCCTAAACTAACTCCAAATTAAGAGGAGCTAACATAATCTAGAAAATTAGGCCTAAAATCCTAATTTTCAATATTTAATTAATTTAATTAACTTTGGATTTATAATTTTTTATGAGAAAGAGGCTAACATTCACCCCCTCAATGATAAATCCAAAATAAGAACGAGGAACTATCTTTCAAGTTCTCATGATGAAATTGTTGATCCTAAAAAACATTGCCTGAAAAACTGCCAAAGCTAGAAGCCAAAAATAACTGCAATTTGAAGAGACCATGAGTCAACTGCATGTATGATTCATCTTTGAATTTCGCTTGACAACTTCATCACGTGCCAAGCTGCAAAAGGATCCATCTGTCCTTTGTTTGCAATCCACATCATTTGTCCATTGACAAAATTTTGAAGACGCCCACTGGCGAATTTGTTGATGATGATAGCTTGCTGGCTGATGATGTTGACGATGTTAAAAACAAATCACTGTTGCTTTTGTTGATGCTGTCGAAAACTACTAACTGCTGCTTTTGTTGTCGACCGTCCATTGGCGAATTTGTTGATGCCTATTGGCTTCTTGGATGTTTGAACGCCCACTGGCTGCTAAAGATGCCCACCGGCTGCTTTTGTTGATGTTGTCAAAACTTTTAGTCTGACAACCACCTTCAATTTCATAATCATTTTCCCCCCTTTGTCAACTAAAAGGGGAGACAATCCTCTGCAAATTATTCTTGAACTCCCCCCATTCAGGTATAGGAGTGTTGCACTGATGTACTCCCCCGTTCAACTACATGATAGTACCATATCCTTTTCACTGTCAGCTGCAATAGGTGTGATTGAATTCGGTTGTAAAACTTATACAATCTGTTGACTTTTGACGACCATTCCCAAGAATCAATCCATTCATAATTGATCTTTAATCTGGTTGGTTGCTTTTGGTTGCGACATTTCTCTGATGAATGATTCGGCTTGCCACAATGGAAACAAGTATGGAGATCAAAACAATGATCTTCCATATGACCTGTTCTTTGACAATGTGAGAATTTTAGTTTGACCGCAACTTCGGTTTGCGTGCATGGCGGTTTTTCTGCAATTTTCGCAAAATTTGTTAATGTGATTTGTTCAAGAAAGCTTGCACTGATGAACTTGATGGGTTTTGAATAATCTGGGATATGCAAGTTGTCGTCGTCTTTGACATATCCTAATCCTCGTCGATTTCTGTTACTTTGGATTTCTTCCCATGGCTTGATGATTGGTTTGGAAGAAAGTTGAACTTGAACAACTTCGACACTTGAATTTGTTTGGATAAATGGCTTAGAATCATCTTTATCTATATGGTTCAAAGATTCGGAAGCATCACTCTTCTCTTGCAACTCATTTCTTTGTAGTTGTGACTCCAGTTGAAGGAACTCAATCATTTCATTTGTCTATTGTAGATGCCTTGAAATATCAGCAAGAGTTGCTTTGCTGATTTGCACCATGTCTTCAGTATTTTATAGGATCAAATTGTGAAGAATTTGTAATAGCTGGATGTATTTCGCCATGTGAACTCGCTCACTTGAATTCACGCTCGCTTGTCTTGAACTTTCTCACTTGATTTGAGCTTGTTGGATTGGATTCGCTCGCTTGATTTGAATGACACGCTCACTTGCTTTGGAAGTTGCTTGATCTCTTGCTTGGTGAAACTTGTTTTGCTTGTTTCACGCTCATTGGAACTCACACTCGCTTGCTATAGATTTCAACTTGCTTGATTGTTGTTTATTTAAAAACGAAGGGTATCGAACACTATCGAAAATGCACCCAAAAGACAAATGACAAGTTCAAATAATATGACTCAGTTGAAGACATACTTGACTTAATTGTATTAGGTTGATCACCTTACCAATTCAAATTTGGGTGTTGGTTTCAACTGAGAATTCACCTGTACAATTCAACTCAGTTACAAAAATGTTTATCTACAAGTGATACAAAAAGTGTTGTTGATGTCGTCTTGTCTTGGAAAGCTTGATTTTAGAGCGTCTTTCACTTGAATTATTTGAATGATGTGGAATGTGGCTATAGAAGACCTCTTTATCAACTTGATGATGAGTTGCACAAATGCACGTGATTGTTTGTGCTTGTGTACTTAAGCTTGATTACAGGAGCTAGATTACTTAAGTTTGATGACTTGTGTGCTTAAGCTTGCTTATGTGCATGCAATTGTGTAATTTTTTGTGTACCATATTACAAAGAAAGTGTAAAAAAAAATTGGGCACAAGTCATGCATACGCATTCACTACACACGATGTACCTAAGATCCCCTTATTCAATTTCAGGCGGATCTAGGACATAATCACCACAAAAAAAATATGATTTTATTAAGTTTCAAGGTACATCTATCTTCCATCTTTATAACATATTCGTTGAAGCTTCTGAAGCATAGATTGTGAAAACTCCGTAGAGGAAAGTTGACTTCAAAACTCACTGAACCACCTAGAGGTAAAGATTTTACTTCAACAATCAGCTTCTACTTATCACTCCAAATTTACAACAAAAGTCAATCCTTATCACTCCACAAAATTACTTTCAACATTCAACCTATCACTCCCAGAATTACAAAAGTTAATTGCACCTTATGAATTCATAAAATCACTTCAAAAGCTTTCAACTCTCCACTAAAAAAAAAATGACTTACAAACTCTCAAGACATTTCTACTTTCAAATATTTATGACCACATTCCATTTATTTTCACCTTATGCACAATGTTCTTTCTTATTCCACTCATTCTTTCTTATTCCACGCATTATATCACTCCAATATGCTTCAAATCCGGTTAAATCACTTTAATATACTCTTCCAAATACTTCTTTCCTTATCCTTTTTAAAAAAATCATGCCACTATAAAAATAATTTCATAGATAGGAAATATACTCCATTAAAAAATAGACGGAAGAGAGTTATGAGAAGTTGGACTTTGGAGATTTACTGATACTTCCTACTTGGTGCTTTTAATGATTTGCTTTGCATGAGGGAGCACGAATAATTGAAGCAGGGCATGCATTAAAATCTGAATTGAAACAATAGTTGAAGTAAAACAAAACCTTTCCAATGCTCTCGGCTCTAGGACAGAAATCGAGCTCCTCTAGAAACACTTACTCACTGGAATCTCTTGCAGTTTTGATAATGAGATACTCCATCTCAGTCGCAACATCCTCATCTTTTTGATTTCTAGTATGTGCAAAGGTTTTGTATGCTCGCACGGTTCATTACATGTAGATCTGGTACTAAATCCGACCAGCTAAAAATACATCTTTAATTCGGTTGGAAGGGTTCCATGCGCGAGACGCTTTGGATACATTACTATTCAAGCTCATCAGCATGCCTTTCATCTATGGAGTTGGAACTGGTCAAGAATATGGGCAGACAGGATTGGGAAGCCAACGATATCACAGACTCCAGCTGCTCTTCAATCTGCAACCTGACTCCAGGTTATAAACGCAAATAACTTGCTACTACAAAAAAACGCACTTGTCGGTTTTCTTTTTCACGCTCTTTGTAACAACTGTGCCTCTCCCTCGTACCTTTCCAATCAACAAGTTTATGCAGGCGAGTTCTATCATGACCAAATTGAAAAACTAATCACAGAAACGCTAATGATGCATACACAGATTCAACGGACTCGTATGAAGACTCAACCGAGATTGCAACTCTTGACGCTCCCAACGCTTAATGCAGAGATTTAATATGCCCAGCCTCTGCGAAATGTCCAGCATGTGTAATATTCCCAATTAGCATTGGCTAATTGGAAATATTAATTTTGATCAATTTTGCCTACTATAGTTAAATTATATAGCCTCCTCATTTTGGTCATTCGATGTTTATGATATTGAGCTGGTCACTTCGACTTCTTGAGCACGCTGGTTGTTTAGCTAGTCTGCAGCACTGTTTAGTGCACCGAGTGTCTCCGTTCAGAGATCTCACTCTCAGCCCCGGGGGACTTCGAGTGCCTGCTCAGGTGAGATAGTCCCATCAGTATTTTTGCAGGAGGATTGAGTTGAGGCTTGGTGGTGGAGCTTGGCATCTAGTGACTGCGCAGTCTTGAGAGGGAGGATGCAGTCCATTTCTTGGGAGCTCCGGATTGGGTTTATTTTGGAGGTTTCGAGCTTTGAGTTTGAGCAAGGGGCCATCCCTTGCCTATTGGAGGATTTTGGCAGAGTTTTAGGCAGTATTTTTGTGGATTCCCTTTAGTGTCAGCGCAAAGCCTTGGAGGATAGCGTAGATCCTCAAGGGGGTGATTTTTGGGGGTTGGCTATTTCAGAAACGCTTTCTGGGCTTTTCTGGGTTTGGTGAGTAGAGGTGGATTCCAGAGTTGCAACTTTTTCCGAGTAGGGGAGCAACCCCAAATACTCATTTTGATTCTAGCAGTAGCAGTAGCACCACAGTGCTCCGGCAACTTGGACGCAGATCAGAGAGCAGCCATTTCTTTGTCATTCTGAGAGCTTTTCTTCACTTGCCTGGCGCAAGTCTAGGTGCCATCACTCTGATCACCTATTGTACTCATTTCTATTCTCAGTATAATAAAATGGCTTAGCTTTCTCTCTATATTTCTGAGTATCTGTTACATGTTCTACATATGCTATTGTATGCTTGCACTACTGTTATTTCTCTCTTTGAGCATTCCAGATAATATACCACTTGGTGTGTTTTTCCCATACTCTTAGACAGAGTCTGGGAAGGGCCAGGCAGCCTCCAGATCTCACCCTCTTTTTAGAGGTGACATATCTGGTAAAGGCCTTCCCAGTCCATCTCTGGTTGGAGTTTGCTTGTGTTTGAGAGATATCCCTGAAAAGGGATATTACAGTGGTATCAGAGCATGGATCTGGCTCAACCTGTGGAGCTAGTTGTCTATGACACAGGGGGAGAAACCCTACATCTGCTACAGAGGTAGGAAGTACAAAGATATTGAGCGTAGTTTGGAGAACACCTACGGAGAGGGTGACTACGTTCGGATGGTGGACGCAGAACAGGGGGAGCCTGTGATAGACGCAGAACAGGAGGGGCCTATGGTAGACGCAGAGCAGGGAGAGTCAATGGCAGATGATAGTGATGCAAAACAGTTTGGGGAAGCACTCTTCAAATCAGTGCAGGATCTGGCGAGGCAGATCGAGATGATGGGTCAGAGATTCACTGCTGTGGAGGCTAGACAGCGTGAAACACAAGGGGTTTCCAGGTTGGTGAGGGGTCGGGCACATCCCACCATTTGCAGGAGCGGGATGCCACTCTTCACCAGGCATCACATGCCCCCACTTGTTCCACTATGCCCACTTTTCTGGGTGCAGACACTGGGGCAGGAGCACAGCAGGAGCCAGAGCCTGGACACATGGGTGATTATTTTGCTGAGTACCGGGCATATGGGCAGGAGTTCAGGGATTCCCTTTCATTCAGAGACTTTGTTCAGCTCTAGCGGGACAGTAGACCCCGCGGCCATCACAGAGGGCACCGACATTATCATGATGGAGACACCCAGCGTACAGCGAGCCGATTCCATTTGCCTACGTTTGATGGTTCATCAAACAGTTCGGCAAAGTCTTCGGTGGAGAAGCTGGACATATATTTCCAGCTCAACCAGATGGCAGAGACGGAGGCCATCAAGGTGGCCACGCTGCATTTGGATGGCGAGGCTCAGGACTGATGGTTCCATGGGATGGTTACACTCGGGCATTCCACAGTGACTACCTATGCCAAGTTCACTCGGAGGTTGATAGAGAGGTTTGACTGGAGGGATCTGGAGGAGCACTTTGTTGAGCTGACGAGGCTCAAACAGACCGGGAGCCCGGAGACATATATTGCAGATTTCCCCAAGATTTCAGTGATGGTGCCAGATCTATCCGCAGCACGGATGATCTACATGTTTGTTGAGGGGTTAGCAGAGCCACTTCGGGGTCTAGTCAGATCCACTAGACAAGCCACACTCCAGGACGCCATTGGCAGGACCCGGGATTTGCAGGATGCCTTACCTAGGACTAGGACACCTTACCCCTAGAGACAGGCTTTCCAGCCAAAGGGGAAGGATGTGAGGATTCCGCCTCCGAAGGGGAATCAAGGTAGGGTACAGCTAGATGATGATGCCCAGAGGGAGTTGAAGAAGAAGAGGTTGTGCTTTACCTGTCAGGAGCCGTGGGCGCCAGGACGCAGATGTGCTGCTGGCAAAGCACATTTTATTGAGGTCTTCCCCGAGAGTAGCGGGGAAGAGGATGAGGATGATGACGTGGAGGCAGGAGGCAGTCATGCAACGTAGGATCCTTTGCCACCTCCACCCCGAGGAGCAGGAGGTGCGACCTTTGCACATACCGAAGGGACCCTGGCAGCATTGCGAGGAGTTCCCAAGTACCTGACTCTGTGCGTACGTGGGACAGTACGTGGGCAGCGAGTGTCAGTACTGGTGGACAGTGGGGCAACCCACAACTTCATCAATGCACAGATGGTAGAGCGGAGAGGCATACAGACAAAGAGCTTCGATGGGTTTTCAGTCTTGGTCCCAGGAGATCAAGCTATGCAGTGTGCCCGATATGTTCCAGAGTTGTCAGTGACGATGGGCACCTACACATTGACTGACCACTTTTTCGTGGTCAACATCCCGGACACCAACATGATATTGGGTGTACAGTGGCTTATCACTCTAGGGAAGGTCACCACGGATTGGAAGGCCTTGGAGATGGAGTGGGATGATGAGAAGACCGGGAGGCATGAGAAGATATGGCGTCAGCACACATATCCGCCTCAGACTGTTTCAACTCACCGGATGGAGGCAGTCTTCCGGAAGGGAGACATAGAGTGGGCAGTAGAGCTGCGTGCATCAGAGGCAGGGACTACAGGGCAGACAATGCGTCAGGAGATACAGTCCATCCTTGACAGGTATGCCATGGTGTTTGGGGAGATTCCGCCAGGTCAGCCACCGGATCGGGGGTTTGAGCACACTATAGAGCTAGAGCAGGGCATTCAGGCCGTTATTACCACCCCCTATAGGCATCCTAAGGCCTATCGGGATGAGATTGAGCGGGCCATCCAGGAGTTGCTGGCTCTTGGACAAATTCGACCGAGCACCAGTCCTTTTGCTTCTTCTGTGGTATTGGTGAAGAAGAAGGATGGCACATTGAGGATGTGCATTGATTATAGGGCCCTGAACAAAAAGACCATGAAGAACAGGTACCCTATACCGAGGATTGATGAGCTGATGGAGAAGATGAGGGGAGCACAGTTCTTCTCAAAGATTGATTTGAGATCCGGGTACCATCAGATTCGCGTGAGGGAGCAAGACATTCCCAAGACCGCTTTCAGGTGTCATTATGGCCACTTCGAGTTCCTGGTGATGCCCTTTGGGCTAACCAACGCACCAGCTACCTTCTAGTCGTGCGTGAACCACATCTTTCGCAGTCACTTGAGGAAGTTTGTGTTGGTCTTCATTGATGATATCCTTATATACAGCAGGACTTGGGAGGAGCATCTTCAGCATCTAGAGACAGTACTGCATATTTTGGAGGAGTAGCAGTTCTATGCTAAGCTCTCCAAATGTGAGTTTGGGTTGACGAAGATGTTATACTTGGGACACATCATAGGGGTGGACGAAGTAAGAGTCCACGAGGAGAAGATCAGGGCCATCAAAGATTGGCCAGAGTCGAGAAACGTGACGGAGCTTCGAGGATTTATTGGTATCTGTACTTATTACAGGAAGTTCGTCAAGAGTTTCTCTCAGCTCGCTGCACCCCTAATAGATCTGACAAAGAAAGGGGCATTTAGTTGGACAGATACAGCATAGCGAGCCTTTGACAGGCTCAAGGAGGTTATGAGCAGCTGCCTTGTGCTTGCGTTGCCAGATTTTACGCAGCCTTTTGTTTTGGAGTGTGACGCGTCGAGAGAGGGGATTGGCGCAGTGTTGATGCAGGGAAGCCACCCTATAGCCTATGAGAGCCGGAAGCTCCTTCCTCATGAGCGGTTGTACGCTATATACGACAAGGAGATGCTGGCCATTATGCATGCATTGGCCAAATTCTGGGAGTACCTGGTGGGTAACAGGTTCAGGGTGAGGACTGACCACAACAGCCTCAGGTCCTTTTGGAGCAGAAGCAGCTACAGGAGAGGCAGCAGAAGTGAATCAGCAAGATCTAGGCTTATGACTTTGACATTGAGTATGTCAAGGGGAAGAACAACATGGTAGCCGATGCACTTTCACGTAGACTAGCCACGTTGTCTCTGATGAGTTTGGATACAGATTGGAGGGCTCGACTTTTGGTGGAGTACTCCAAGGACAGGTTTGCTTGTGAGGTTCTGGATGGTCAGGTGACAGATGATAGATACAGGGTGATAGATGAAATCATCTACTACAGAGATAGGATCTTCTTGACTGAGGGCTCCCAGCTCAAGAAGAAGATACTTTAGGCATCACATGATTCACCATTGTCTGGCCATCAGGGGTTTACCAAAACCTATAGGGCCATCAGAGAGAGGTTCTCATGGAAGGGCCTCAAGGAGGACGTGCTCCAGCATATCAGGGAGTGCAAGGTTTGCCAGAGAAACAAGGGAGATATGAGCCATCCAGCAGGTTTGCTGCAGCCTCTTCCCATTCCGGAGGGGAAATGGGAGAGCATTTCGATGGACTTCATCACGGGGTCGCCCATGGTGCAGGGCAAGGATTGTATATTCATCATCGTTGATCGGCTGACGAAGTACGCACACTTTTTCGCCATATCCGCACACTATACAGCAACATAGGAAGCAGAGCTATTCTTCAGAGAGATCTTCAGGTTACATGGTCTTCCCAAGACCATTATTAGTGACAGGGACAACTGCTTTATGGGCAGATTCTGGCAGGAGCTTTTCCGGCTGATGGGGACAGAGTTGACACCGAACACCAGCTACCACCCACAGACAGACGGGCAGACAGAGATAGTTAACAAGTGGCTGGAGGGCTACTTGCGTAACTATGTTAGTGGCCAGCAGAGAGTGTGGCTGAAGTGGCTGCATCTGGGGGAGTACTGCTACAACAACACACATCACATATCCATCGGTATGTCTCCGTTCTATGCCTTATATAGATATCATTCTTTATCTTTTGCTGATGTGATGTCTGGTGCTAGCAAGGCTCCGAGAGCCAAAGATTGGATCCAAGAGAGCCCGGACATTCTCCGAGCTCTCAAGGATAACATGGCTACAGCGCAAAATTAGCAGAATCTGTATGCCAACAGGGGTCGAGTGGAGAGACAGTTTGAGGTACGGGACTTGGTCTACCTACGTTTGCAGCCATACCGACAATCGTCACTAAAGCAGAAGGGAGCTGAGAAGCTCAAGCCACGTTTTTATGGACCATACAAGGTGATATGCAAGGTTGGACAGGTTGCTTATGAGTTGAAGCTGCCCCAAGGCAGCAAGATTCATAACATTTTTCATGTATCATGCCTGAAGAACGCATTGGGGCAGCAGGTGACAGTGACAGATGAGCTACCGCCTACGGATGATGAGGGGCATTTGGTGTTGCAGCCAGAGGCCATTATTGATACCAGGGAGAGGCAGCTGCGGAACAGGACAATCCGGGAATTCTTAGTGAGATGGAAGAATTCGTCGGATGAGGATGCCACATGGGAGAGTGAGAAAATCCTGTAGCATCCATCACTACGGTTGCTTGGGGTCAAGCAACATTTTGCCGGGGGAGACTGTAATATTCCCAATTAGCGATGGCTAATTGGAAATATTAATTTTGATCAATTTTGCTTACTATAGTTAAATTATCAATAAAAGTGAGTAGAGGGGGACATAACTCACTCTAAACATAAAGTTCACTCCCTAGTAGACACAACATTGTAACTTAAGTGGGCCAAGGGGGGCAAAGAGACCACGTAGAGAGGGGACCCACTAGAGCACGTGGAGGGACTGCGCAGGTTGAGTTGGCAGCGTGGGGCCAAGAGAGGCTACGTTTGAGATGATGGGCCTAGGGTTTGAGAGAGAGGCCAACGTTATAAAAGGAGGAGAGCCTCCTCATTTTGGTCATTTGATGTTTATGATATTGAGCTGGTCACTTCGACTTCTTGAGCACGCTGGTTGTTTAGCTACTCTGCAGCACTGTTTAGTGCACCGAGTGTCTCCGTTCAGAGATCTCACCCTCAGCCCCGGGGGACTTCGAGTGCCTGCTCGGGTGAGGTAGTCCCATCAGTATTTTTGCAGAAGGATCGAGTTGAGGCTTGGTGGTGGAGCTTGGCATCTAGTGACTGCGCAGTCTTGAGAGGGAAGACACAGTCGATTTCTTGGGAGCTCCGGATTGGGTTTCTTTTGGAGGTTTTGAGCTTTGAGATTGAGTAAGGGGCCAGCCCTTGCCTATTGGAGGATTTTGGCAGAGTTTGTAATATTCCTAATTAGCAACAGCTAATTGGAATATTCGATTTTGTATAGTTTTGCCGTCTAAAGTTTGTAAATAAATAAAAAGTGAGTAAAGAGGGTCTAACTCACTTAAGTGAAATAAAACGTCCTCCTAGTAGCATAACGTTGTAACTTAAGGGGGAGCCAAGGGGGGACCTAGCACCACGTAGAGAGGGGGCTCACGTTAGCTCTAGAAGCTTCTGCGCAGACGAGGATGAGCACACGTGGAGGAGAGAGAGGCTACGTTGGGGTTTTGGAGGGAAACCAACGTTACATATGATGGAGGAGCCTTCTCATTTCATTCATTCTGGAGTTGATGATTTTTAGTGAGACGTTTGTCTTCTTGAGCACGCTGGCTGTTTAGCCTGTCTGCAGCACTGTTTAGTGCATTGAGTGTCTCCGGTTGGAGATCTCACCCTTAGCCCCGGGGGACTTCGAGTGCCTGCTCGGGCAAGGTTGGTTTTTCAGTATTTTGTGAGTAGTTTTATTGTTTGGGTTTGTTGCGGAGCTGGAGCTTATAGAGACTGCGCAGTCACTGGGAGAGAGGACGCAGTCCATTGTGGAGGTGCTTCGGATTGGGGTTTCTGCAGGTGATTCAGTTGAGATTTTGAGCAGAGGGTCAACCTTTGCCCACAGGAGGATTTCGGCAGAGATTGTGGCAGTGTTTCAGCTATTTCCATTTAGCCACTGCGCAAAGCCTTGAGGGCCAGCGTAATTACATGAGGAGGCATTTTCTGGTGATTTTCAGGAGTTGGCCATTTTTTATATGGTTTCTGGGTTTTGTCCGAGTTGGTGAGTAGAGGAGGTTTGCAGATTTTAAGCTCATTCCGGCGAGGGGATCAGCCCCTAGACTTCAGTCCATTCCAGCAGTAGCAGCTACACGATAGTTTTCCAGCAGCTGGGACGTAGTTCATAGAGCAACCATTTACTGTATTTTCTGAGAGAGTTTCTTCACTTGCCTTGAGCAAGATTACGTGCCATCACTCTGATCACCTATTGTACTTCATTATATTTCTCAGATTAATAAAATGGCTTAGCATTTCCTCTCTATGTTTTCTGGATGAGTTGTCGTAATTTCTTTCTCTGTTATTATATGTCTGCTGCACTGTTATTTATTTATATTTCTGAGCATTCTAGTTCTATACCACTTGGTGTGTTCATCTTTCACTCTTAGACAGAGTCTAGAAAGGGCCAGGTAGCCTCCGGATCTCGTCCTCTTTCAGAGGCGGAATATCCGGTAAATGCCCTCCCAGTCTATCTCTGGTTGGAGTTTGCCGTGTTTTAGAGATATCCCCGAAACGGGATATTACAGTGGTATCAGAGCATAGTTCTGGCTCAGCCTGTGGAGCTAGTGGTCTATGACATTGGGGAAAAGACCATCTATTTGTTATAGAAAGAAGTACAAAGACCGTGTTCGAGTGGTGAACAAAGAACAGGAGGAGCCTGTAATAAACGCAGAACAGAGGAAACCTGCGTTAGATTCAGAGTTGGGAATTCCGATGGCAGACGAGGACGGGAAGAGATTTGCGGAGCAGCTCCTCAAATCAGTGCAGGAGCTAGCTAGACAGGTTGAGGTGATGGGTCAGAGGTTCACCGCTGTAGAGGCTGTGTGTGAGACCCCACGGGTTTTTCAGGTTGGAGAGGGATCAGGTACATCCCACCACTTGCCGGAGCAGGGTGCTGCTCAGCGTGATACTCCTCAGCTGATGGTTTCACGTGCATCTACCCGCTCTACCATGCCTACTTTCCTAGAAGCAGATACAAGGGCAGGAGCCCAGCAGGAGGCAGAGCCTGGACACTTAGATGAGTATTTTGCAGAGTATCAGGCCTACGGGTAGGAGTTCAGGGATGCTCTCACATTCAGAGATTTTGTGCAGCTCCAGCGGGACAGTAGACCCCGCGACCATCATAGAGGGCACCAGCATTATCATGATGGAGACTCCCACCGTGCCTCTAGCAGATTTCATTTTCCCACGTTTGATGGATCATCAAATAGTTCGGCAAAGTCTTGGGTGGAGAAGCTCGACATCTACTTCCAGCTTAAGCAGATGTCGGAGGCAGAGGCCATCAAGATGGCGACATTACATTTGGATGGTGAGGCCCAGGACTGGTGGTTCCATGGGATGGTGACACTCGGGCATTCCACAGTGACGACATATGCCAAGTTTACCAGGAGATTGATAGAGCGTTTTGACTGGAGGGATTCGAAATAGCATTTTGTTGAGCTGACAAAGCTCAAACAGACAGGGAGCCCAGAGACATACATTGCAGATTTCTTGAGGGTTTCGGTGATGGTGCCACATCTATCCGCGACACGGATGATCTATATGTTTGTGGAGGGATTGGCAGAGCCACTTCGAGGTCTAGTCAGATCTACTAGACTAGCTACACTCCAGGATGCTATCAGCAGGACCAGGGACTTAGAGGATGCATTGCCCAGGACGCGGACACCTTACCCCCAGAGACAGGGTTTCCAGCCCAAGGGGAAGGATGTGAGGGTTCCTCCTCCAAAGGGGAATCTGGGACGGGCACAGAGAGATGATGATGCCAAGAGGGAGTTGAGGAAGAAGCGGTTGTGCTTCACTTGTCAGGAGCCGTGGGCACCAGGGCATAGGTGTGCTGCTGGCAAAGCACACTTCATTGAGGTCTTCTCCGATGATAGCGGGGAAGAGGATGAGGAGGATGATGAGGAGGCAGGAGATAGTCAGACGGCCCAGGATCAGTTGACGCCTCCACCTCCAGGGACAGGAGGTGCAGCTTTTGCACCCACAGGAGGGGCCCTTGCAGCTTTGCGAGGAGTTCCTAAGTATTTGACGTTGCGCGTACGAGGGACAGTACGTGGCCAGCGAGTATCAGTCTTGGTTGACAGTGGGGCGACCCACAACTTCATTGATGCACAGATGGTCGAGTGGAGGGGTATACCAACCGAGAGTTTTGACGGGTTCTTAGTCTTGGTCCCAGGAGCCCAGACAATGCAGTGTGTCCGGTATGTTCCAGAGTTGGCAGTGACGATGGGTACCTACATCGTGACCAATCACGTTTTTGTGGTCAACATACCAGACACCAATGTGGTGTTGGGTGTCCAGTGGTTGATCACTCCGGGGAAGGTCACCACAGATTGGGAGGCCTTAGAGATGGAGTGGGATGACAAGAAGACCGAGAAGCACGAGAAGATCTGCGGTATGCATACTTACCCACCTCAGACAGTTTCGGCACACCGGATGGAGGCAGACTTCTGGAAGGGAGACATAGAGTGGGCGGTTGAGCTGCGGGCATCAGAGGCAGAGACCACCAGTCGAGCAGTTCATCCAGATATACAGGCCATCCTTGACAGGCATGAGGTAGTGTTTGGGGATATACCACCAGGTCGGCCACCAGATAGAGGGTTTGAGCATACCATCGAGCTTGATCAGGGTATTTAGGCGGTGATCACTACACCCTATAGGCATCCCAAAGCCTATCGGGATGAGATTGAGCGGGCCATCCAAGATTTGTTGGCTCTTGGACACATCAGACCGAGCACAAGTCCATTCGCTTCTTTCGTAGTGCTGGTGAAGAAGAAGGACGACACCTTGAGGATGTGCATTGACTACAGGGCCCTGAACAAAAAGACTCTGAAGAACAGGAACCCTATACCCAAGATTGATGAGCTGATGGATGAGCTGAGAGGAGCTAAGTTCTTCTCGAAGATTGATTTGAGATCAGGGTACCATCAGATTCGCGTGAGGGAACAAGACATTCCCAAGACCGCCTTCAGGTGTTCTTATGGGCACTTTGAGTTTTTGGTTATGCCTTTTGGGCTGACCAATGCACCAGCCACCTTTCAGTCTTGCATGAACCATATCTTCCGCAATCATCTGAGGAAGTTTGTATTGGTTTTCTTTGATGACATACTCATATATAGCAAGACTTGGGAGGAGCATCTCCAGCATATAGAGGCAGTACTACGCATCTTGGAAGAGCAACAGTTCTATGCTAAGCTCTCCAAGTGTGAGTTTGGGATGACGGAGATGTTATATTTGGGTCACATTATTGGAGTGGACGGAGTGAGGGTCCACAAGGAGAAGATTAGAGCCATCAGAAATTGGCCGGAGCCGAAGAACGTGACAAAACTTCGAGGGTTCATTGGGATATGTACCTATTACAGGAAGTTCGTCAGAGGATTCTCACAGCTTGCTGCACCCCTTACAGATTTGACTAAGAAAGGGGCATTCAGTTGGTCAGATACAGCGCAACGAGCCTTTGATAGGCTCAAGGAGGTGATGAGTAGCTGCCCAGTGCTTGCATTGCCAGATTTTATGCAGCCATTTGTCTTGGAGTGTGATGCGTCGGGAGAGGGGATCAGCGCAGTATTGATGCGGGGAGGACACCCTATAGCCTTTGAGAGCCGGAAGCTCCTTCCGCACGAGAGGTTGTATCCTATATACAACAAGGAGATGTTGGCCATCATGCATTCCTTGGCCAAATTCCGGCAGTGTCTGGTAGGGAACAGGTTCAGGGTGAGGACTGATCACAACAGCCTCAGGTTCTTTTTAGAGCAGAAGCAGCTACAGGAGAGGCAGCAGAAGTGGATCAGTAAGATCCAAGCATATGACTTTGACATTGAGTTTGTCAAGGGTAAGAATAACGTGATAGCAGATGCCCTTTCACGTAGACCAGCCACGCTATCTCTTATGAGCTTGGATACAGATTGGAGGGCTCGACTTTTAGTTGAGTACTCCAAGGACAAATTTGCATGTGAGATGCTGGATGGACAGGTGGCGGATGACAGGTACAGGGTGGTTGATGAGATCATCTATTATAGGGACAGGATCTTCTTGACTGAGGGATCTTAGCTTAAGAAGAAGATACTCCAGGCATCACACGATTCTCCATTGGCAGGCCATCAGGGGTTTACCAAAACCTACAGGGCCATTAGAGAGAGGTTCTCATGGAAGGGCCTCAAGGAGGACGTACTCCAGCACGTCAGGGAGTGCGATGTTTGTCAGAGGAATAAGGGGGAGATGAGCCATCCCGTAGGATTGTTGCAGCCTCTTCCCATTCCAGAGGGGAAATGGGAGAGCATATCGATGGATTTCATCACAAGGTTGCCCATGGTGCAGGGCAAGGATTGTATCTTTGTCGTCGTTGATCGACTGACAAAGTATGTGCACTTTTTCACCATATCCGTGCATTACATAGCAGCACAGGTGGCCGAGCTATTCTTCAGAGAGTTTTTCAGGTTGCATGGTCTTTCTAAGACCATCACCAGTCACAGGGACAGCCGTTTCATGGGCGGATTTTGGCAGGAGCTTTTCCGACTAGTGGGGACGGAGTTGACACCGAGTACCAGTTACCACCCACAGAGAGATGGACAGATGGAAATAGTTAATAAGTGGCTGGAGGGCTACTTGCGTAACTATGTCAGTGGGCAGCAGTGAGCATGGTTGAGATGGTTTCATTTGGGGGAGTACTGCTACAACACGACACATCACATGTCTATTGGTATGTCGCCATTTTATGCTTTGTATAGGTACCATCCTTTATCTTTTGCTGATGTGATGTTCGGTGCTAGTAAGGCTCCTAGAGCCAAGATTTGGATCCAAGAGAGTCAGGATATCCTCCGAGCTCTCAAGGACAATATGGCTACAGCACAGAACCAGCAGAAGTTGTATGCCGACAGAGGTCGGGTGGAGAGAAAGTTTGAGGTAGGGGACTTGGTCTACCTACGGTTACAGCCATAGCGACAGTCATCGCTGAAGCAGAAGGGAGCTGAAAAGCTCAAGCCTCGCTTTTATGGGCCATACAGGGTGATACGCAGGATTCGGCAGGTTGCATATGAGTTGGAGCTGCCCCAAGGCAGCAAGATCCACAACATTTTCCATGTATCATGCCTGAAGAAGGCGCTGGGGCAGCAGGTGACAGTGACAAAGGAGCTGCCACCTACAGATGATGAGGGGCACTTGGTGTTGCAGCCAGAGGCCATTATTGATACCAGGGAGAGGCGGTTACGGAGCAACATGGTCCGGGAATTCTTGGTGAGGTGGAAGATTTTGCCGGATGAGGATGCCACTTGGGAGAGAGAGAAGATTTTGCAGCATCCATCACTTCAGTTGCTTGAGGACAAGCAACATTTTGCCGGGGGAGACTGTAATATTCCTAATTAGCGACAGCTAATTGGAATATTCGATTTTGTATAGTTTTGTCGTCTAAAGTTTGTAAATAAATAAAAAGTGAGTAAAGAGGGTCTAACTCACTTAAGTGAAATAAAACGTCCTCCTAGTAGCATGACGTTGTAACTTAAGGGGGAGCCAAGGGGGGACCTAGCACCACGTAGAGAGGGGGCTCACATTAGCTCTAGAAGCTTCTACGCAGATGAGGATGAGCACACGTGGAGGAGAGAGAGGCTACGTTGGGGTTTTGGAGGGAAACCAACGTTACATATGATGGAGGAGCCTTCTCATTTTATTCATTCTGGAGTTGATGATTTTGAGTGAGACGTTTGTCTTCTTGAGCACGCTGGCTGTTTAGCCTGTCTGCAGCACTGTTTAGTGCATTGAGTGTCTTCGGTCAGAGATCTTGCCCTTAGCCCCAGGGGACTTCGAGTGCCTGCTCGGGCAAGGTTGGTTTTTCAGTATTTTGTGAGTAGTTTTATTGTTTGGATTTGTTGCTGAGCTGGAGCTTATAGAGACTGCGCAGTCACTGGGAGAGAGGATGCAGTCCATTGTGGAGGTGCTTCGGATTGGGGTTTCTGCAGGTGATTCAGTTGAGATTTTGAGCAGAGGGTCGGCCTTTGCCCACAGGAGGATTTTGGCAGAGATTGTGGCAGTGTTTCAGCTATTTCCATTTAGCCACTGCGCAGAGCCTTGAGGGCCAGCGTAATTACCTGAGGAGGCATTTTCTGGTGATTTTCGGGAGTTGGACATTTTTTATATGGTTTCTGGGTTTTGTCCGGGTTGGTGAGTAGAGGAGGTTTGCCGATTTTAAGATCATTCCGGCGAGGGGATCAGCCCCTAGACTTCAGTCCATTCCAGCAGTAGCAGCTACACGGAAGTTTTCCAGCAGCTGGGACGCAGTTCATAGAGTAGCCATTTCCTGTATTTTCTGAGAGAGTTTCTTCAATTGCCTTGAGCAAGATTAGGTGCCATCACTCTGATCACCTATTTTACTTCATTATATTTCTCAGATTAATAAAATGGCTCAACATTTCCTCTCTATGTTTTCTGGATGAGTTGTCGTAATTTCTTTCTCTGTTATTATATGTCTGCTGCACGGTTATTTATTTATATTTCTGAGCATTCTAGTTCTATACCACTTGGTGTGTTCATCTTTCACTCTTAGAAAGAGTCTGGAAAGGCCCAGGTAGCCTCCGGAGCTCGTCCTCTTTCAGAGACAGAATATCCGGTAAATGCCCTCCCAGTCTATCTCTGGTTGGAGTTTGCCGTGTTTTGGAGATATCCCCGAAACGGGATATTACAGAGTTTGAGGCAGTATTTTGGTGGATTCCCTTCAGTGTCAATGCAGAGCCTTGGAGGATAGCGTAGATCCTCAAGGGGGTGATTTTTTGGGGTTGGCTATTTTAGAAACGCTCTCTGGGCTCTTCTGGGTTTGGTGAGTAGAGGTGGATTCCAGAGTTGTAGCTTTTTCCAAGTAGGGGAGCAACCCCAAATACTCATTTTGGTTCTAGTAGTAGTAGCAGCACAACAGTTCTCCGGCAGCTTGGACGCAGATCAGAGAGCAGCCATTTCTTTGTCATTCTGAGAGCTTTTCTTCACTTTACTGGTGCAAGTCTAGGTGCCATCACTCTGATCACCTATTGTACTCATTTCTATTCTCAGTATAATAAAATGGCTTAGCTTTCTCTTTATATTTCTGAGTATCTGTTACATGTTCTACATATGCTATTGTATGCTTGCACTACTGTTATTTCTCTCTTTGAGCATTCCAGATAGTATACCACTTGGTGTGTTTTTCCCATACTCTTAGAGTCTGGAAAGGGCCAGGTAGCCTCCAGATATCACCCTCTTTTCAGAGGTGACATATCTGGTAAACGCCCTCCCAGTCCATCTCTGGTTGGAGTTTGCTTGTGTTTGAGAGATATCCCTGAAAAGAGATATTACAGCATGTGAGAAACAAATCTGTAAACTGTGCCTTGATTCCAAACATCCATAGATTCAGCCAACTTTTACTAATCCAGGACTGAATTAACCATCCGGAATCGTTCTTCCTCGCCGGATATTTAAGGCCAATCCTCTGCAAAAACCTTGAACGCTCAATGTTGAAGCTCTAATGGAGACTCCGAACAGATCAGGGGAACAAAGCAAAAAAGCTAGCAAAATTCAAGAATTTTTCTACTAGATTATTAAAGCGAAAGGTGTAGAGAACGGAAACAAATTATATATTAATCCATATAATATTCTAGAGAAACCTTTCGAAATTTCCATCGTTTGGCTTCGATTCGAATTGAGTGAGAACACGAAAAATCTGGATTAGGGACATGATTCAACATGGAAGCATTCCCGAAAAAGTGTCTGAAATATTTATCGTTCTGTTACGAACATAATTGAGAATGAGAAGGTTGGAAATCTGCTACAACTTGGTGGGAAGAAATTGTCTATTGCTGCTAAACGTTCCACCCAACACATATGGCCAAATCCTCTCAGTCTCTGGAAGATTGTCCAACAGATCAAGGCCAAAGGATTCCAATGATTCAGGGTCAAGTACTCAGATACGAGAAACCCGCAAACGCTTCAATGTTCTTGAACACCTGGATGGGGGATAGAATCAACCGAAAACACGATTTGCTCCTGGTTCCAAAGAATTGAATAGTTTTGGAAGCTAGCCTTGGGATCAAACCAAAGACGATCCTTTGCTCTCTATTCTTGACTCCATTCGCAAATCCTCTACTCGATTATTGTAGAGGCAAAGGCAGGCCAACGAGCCATTGTTGCATGGTCCAGAAGAAATCGATCACCCATATAGATTCATCTCATGCTGACCACATTAGTCACATATCACAACATCAACAATGATCAAGAAAATGCGCATAGATTTCAAAATTCCCTTCGTTAACGTTAGGTGCGAACTCCTCTTACTTCTATTATTCACTTTTTCAACATTCATTTGGTCTAAAAGCTCCGACTTCAACGTAGATCTTCAAAATAGACTCTGCAACAACAATTCTCTACGGAAATACGGCTCTTACCAAAATCGGGACTGCTGCAACAACAAGCAGAGCACTCGAACTTCTCACTACTCACGGATCTCCACACATAGGCCTCACAAGTCTCATGTACATATATCCTCACACAGCTCAACGAGTCTACGCATTTCTCTCTGATGCATCAATTACATGTTTACTCACAACCTCGCTCTGATACCACATGTAGAAAATAATCAACTAATAAAACACTCATAAAAAATACCTGGGGCATAGAACTGGCGGAAAAGGCTGTCCTCACATATTCTTCATTATTCAAATAATGTTATAATACAAATAAATAGATGAGGAATTTGTCTCAAGATAGTGCATCTATCTTGGACAACTTGGTTGAGCAAACAGCTCAACCACACTAATCTAGGAGCTAATTTAGGTAGGCCTAAACTAACTCCAAATTAAGAGGAACAAACATAATCTAGAAAAATAGGCATAAAATCCTAATTTTCAATTTTTAATTAATTTACTTAACTTTGGATTTATAATTTTTTATGAGAGAGAAGCTAACATTCACTCAGAGGATTTACACTTTTCCTTAGGCCCAAACTGCGCTCACTTAGAGGAAACATGCAATTCTGAGGGGCCTACACAAAAGTTCACCAGGATCATCTACAAGTAAGGTTTCAGTTGGCTCGAGTTTGCAGTGGTGGACTAGAGGTAGCACGGGACTTCTCTTTGCTCATGGATGAGTTCACTAGATCATAGAGGGAGTTCGATTTCCCTTGGGATGCACAGAAGGAATTTGATTTTTCTCTGGTGTCTCAGTCTTCTCCACATCGAACTTGGATTATCTTTCCTTGGGATTTGATCCAAGTTCAGTTCTCACAAGCATTCTTCCTTGGGCTATTGTATTGTATCATGTTATGAGCTATTACGCTTGAGGAAACTATGTCATTTTGTACTTGCATATTAATAAAATCAAGACTTTGGGCTTATGAAGCGGATGTTCTCTTGGCGTTATGAGGTGATTACTTTCCGTGTTTGTGCTTATTATGTTTGCATTTGCTTATATGTTTGATCTATGTTAATTCATATTTGCAATATAGCGTGGATTGATGCATGCAAGCTACCTTGCATATGTCATTGATTTAGAGCACTATCATAGAAGTAAGCTTGTTAAGGCATTTTAGGTCGAATGCTTAGTTTATCTTGTTTCAATTTGATGTTCTAATCCTCTTGCGAGTTAAGATTTGATTCAAGTGTGTAGGGAAGATCCATTTTTACATTGTGTGCAGGGAATCCATCCTGGTGTGGGAAACATCTCAAATAGACTAACTCGTTCCTAGACTCACAACGATCCAAGACTCGACTTTCTCCAACTCCAAGTTTTGCATCCAACGAGAACCAAAAGGGAGTGTCCTTTTTCTCTATGGTACTTGACCATCTTGATTACTTCGCTGTAACATTTGATTTTTCGACAACAAGGAGCTTGAAGAGGACGTGGCGAAAAACTATTGATCCTCCTTGCATGCAAAGCCTTCCACTACCTTAAAGACCGATTTCTAGGGAGGTCGTGAGCATCTTAAGGACAAAAGCAAGATCACCTTGGCCGTGGGCCTTTGAGCCTTGTAAAATTTATGTTTTAGAGGTGTTCCCCATGCGCTTTTTTTGTCATCTGTGAGGATATCTAGCTTTTTCCAAGCCATATCTTTGTAAAAATATCTCCTTTTGAGAAGCCTTCTTAGAGACTCATTTTTCTCATTTGTAATCACTAATAAAAGAACCTTTTTTCTTGAGAGAGCTTGGGATATTTTTCCCATGGTATCCCCCTTCCTTGTTTGAAGAGGAAGGACATTATTGGGTGGATTGACTTGTTTTTATAATTTTCATCTCATGCATGCTAAAAAATTAACAATTCATGCACTCCACATCCATCTCACTAAATCTTGTGTTTAATTAAACTTACATGCATGAGCTCCAAAGGCTTCAAACTTGAGGAAATCTCCTTTCCTATGTGTGAGCAATTTACATGGTTGACAAGTTTTAATTAATTTCATGGTTATGCTTCATTATTTAGTCCATGCATGTTATACATTTTGAGGAATTATTGAAGCATTTTCTTTCAAGTAAAACGATTTATCTTAAGGAGAACTTATTTCATCCCACTTGCCTAATGATGTTACAACACACATAAGTCTATTTCCATTTGCCTCTCAAGTTTGAATTACTATTACAAGTGAGCACTATCTCATTTTTATCTCTTGTGGAACATTGCACGTATCATTCAATTGGGATAAATCAACATATCTTGCATACAAGCATTTACTAAAATTTACCTCCAACTTAAGTTGGTTGTATAGACCTCTTAGGGACCCTCTACTCCTCTATCAACTCCTCACTGTGAGATCCACATGATTTGGGCAAGGGTGAGGTCTGGGGATTGAAGAGTTTATTTGAATTTTTTTTTTTTGAGGTAATTAACTAAAATTAACCAAGAGGACTCTCTGTCACATTCCATTTTACTTATCTCTTGATGGTTTTGGATTTTATGCAAAATTTATTTCCAAAAGCAAGCATTGTGATGCTTTCTTTCCATATTCGCAAAGTCTAATTTCACATTTAGCAGCTAAAATTTTTAAGTTTTTTCTTACTATGGCAGGATATGTTTCCATGTTGTGATTTGGTCATCTCATAATGATTTTATTTTGCAAATATCTTGTGCTAACAACTTTTGTTTCCATTTCAGGATTACTTTGTTCTCATCTTTTTGAGAGCATTACTTTTACTTTTGAGCAAGTTATTTGTAAGGCACTGGCTGTATGGTTTATCATTATTATTTCAAATTTGTTCATAAATGCTCATACATCTCTAAAAAGTAATCCATTTTTAACTCTAACAAAGTCTCCTAGAACCTCACATTCTTTTAACTTACTTTCTTCACTTTAGGGACCAACCCCCTTTGCTGACCTAGTAGAGAGCTAAAATAGAAAGAGTCGGGATTAATGTGATGACCCCTTCTCTGAGTTCCTTGCTACCAACCACACCTTGTGGGGTTGAAGGCTTTTTCCACTGATTTGTAGGTAGGTGTTGGCGACAAGGTAGAGTTAACAGGAATAAAATAGAATAGGACCCCCGATAGATATGACATCTTCGATCAAGCGAGATCGATGGCCCACATCGCACATCCAACTCCAATTTACACTTAGTGTAAAATACACTTGCATCCGCGGTAGATATAATGGCTACAATCAAGTGGGATCAACGACCCAAATCGAGCATCAGAATCCAACTTGTGTAAGGGATAAAACAAACTTGTACTCCTAATAGATCCAAAGGCTATGATCAAGCGAGGTCAATGACCCATATCACCCATCGAACTCCAACTTGTGCGGGGGATAAAATAGACTTACACCTCCAATAGATCCAAGGGATATAATCAAGCGAGATCAACGACCCACGTCACACAATGGGTTCAAACTTGGTGGTTATTTATCGATGCAAAGGACATCTGATAGATCCAAAGGATCCCATTATCTACGATCAAAGTCTAGTGCGCACATCGTGCGTTGAAAGACACGGTATTTTAGCGCATTACATCCACCAGATGTTGCCTAATCACACCAAGTCCTACCACCTGTTCTCCTCACTGGCCAACTCAGTTCCACCAAGGACTATAAAATGGCACTGTGTCAATTTTAGTGTTTCTGTTACTATAATTTGTCCATCGCTCCAAAAATTTTGAGCTCGCAATCACATTTTGATCCTTCACATTTATCATTCTCTTTGATCTCATCTCGAATTGAGAATTTCATCCACCTCCACTTCTTGAGAGTTATGTCAAAGAATTCATCAACAACCTATTATTTTTCCTTAAATGATTTTTCACCCCCAAAAGGCCTAAGTTTTGTAACCTCTAGCTCTGATACCACCTGTAATGTCCCCTATCCCACTGTCAGCTTTCCCTATAACACTCCCAGCCCATTGTTGGGTCATTTCAGCGGCACATAAGGAATCGAAACATAAATGAAATGAAAGTTACAGTGGCACTTATTTGTTAAGCTTCCAACTGGTTGCAGAACTTCGACGTTCCTCCAAACCATTGACCACGTTGTTCTTTTTCTTTCAGCAATGGGTCACCCCCAAGCTAGGGCTTCAACTCCATGGGTTAATAACTCGGTCGAATCCATGTACGTATCTAGTACCATTAACTGACCAAGGTGCCAAATCCTAGCAACCTCCAAAATATAGGATCGCGCCCCCCATCAACATGCACCGAAGAATGCAAAACCTTCTCTGCACTTATGATCCCTCAAGCTATGCCACCACCATCAAGGTGACTTACTCAACCGAAAAGAGATGTTCTCAGACTCTTATGGCTCCAAGAATTCTTTCTTCTCTCCGAGGTCGCCAGGTATGCTCCAAGCCCATATATAACACCCTGGAATCCTCCAACCTCCAGTTTCACATCCCCATCAGCTTGCACCCAGGCAATGTACACCCTTCTTAGCACCTACAATCCCTCGGGCTATGCCAACGCCTCTAGGGTGCCCAACTCGGTAGGACAAGGATTTTCTTAGCATTGGGACTCCAACAGATCCTACTACCATCCTAAGTATCCAATGTCATTGACTCATTCCTGTTGAACCCTTAGTTAAATTGAGAGGGGGGGGTGAATCAGTTTAATACATTCATGGACTTTTAAAACTTTCCTTTAAACTTATTTATACCTTCATTTCATGGTCACCTTATTATAAAATGAAACAACGATCTTAATATATGAGCAACAAGTATTAAGCAGATTAAATACAGAGTATCAACACATAATTATCATGCACATGGACAACAGATATAAGTGGCAAACCATTAGGGAGAAAACCACATATTATTATTGTTATGATGCAAAAGTAAGCTCCAACTCCCTCTCACCACTGATTTTTTGTAGGCTCTAACTTACAGGAGGCTACTACCTCAAATTCTGCAAGTTACAACTTGCAAGGAAGCTCCAACTCCCATCTGTTTTCTGCAGGCTACAACCCACAGGAGGCTCCTACCTTAACCAGCCCCAACTGGACATCTATCAAGCTACAACTTGAAACGGAAGCACCAACTCCCATGTATTTTTCTGTAGGCTACAACTCACAGGAGGCTCCTACCTCAACCAACTACAACTGGACATCTATCAAGCTACAACTTGAAATGGAAGCACCAACTCCCATGTATTTTTCTGTAGGCTACAACCCACAGGAGGCTCCTACCTCAACCAGCTACCACTGGACATATCTCAAGCTGCAACTTGATATGGAAGCACCAACTTCCTCACTCTAAAATAAAATCATATGTTGATTTACCTAGATATCAACTATGTTTTCCTCCTCCTTCCCTACTGCCCTTCCAGCCTTCAAATCTGTTTCATATCAGCTTTGGATCTTCACAGCATTTCTTTCCGCTCTCTCTCATCCTTCTTCTCTCCAACATTTTGTAGCTCTCTTACCTTTTTTTGCTCTTTTCAATTCCGCAGCATTTTAACTTCTTCTACACTCTTCAAATCTGTTGCATCCTCTCTTTCTTCTTCTAAATTTTTTCACTTTTGCACATGGATATTACTTGTTTTATACAGATACCTTCATGACTGTTTGCATTCTCTATGGGCATACGAAGTGAACATACATGACTCTTGCCTTTCACCCACTCATTTCTTCACTCAGCATATTCTGAATGTTACAACAATATGTACAATTATAACGGTATCAAATGGAGTTTTTCTTTGCTTGGGAGACTTTCCTTTCCATCACAAACAATATAAAAATAAATAATACATTTACAGTTACACTCAATTATTTTACTCAGCCCTTTCAGTTTCTTATCTTTGTTGTGTGTTTGTCCTCTTTTGATTGTTGTCATTTTGTATTTTTTGTTCCTGCAATTATATTTCAACTGTGCTGCATAACTACCCTTTTTGCCCGACTTGACCCATGTTGTTGCACTGTTCTGCACGAGCTCAGGGTCCTTTTTCTTACTCGAGCCTTTCTTTGCTGTGTTCAAACTTTTCTTCTAACACACAGCTGCAGTTGCATAATACTGTTCATCTTGGCCAGCTTCTTTAACCAAGCCCACTGCAAAATACCAAAATACACTGCAGAAAATAAATTTTAAAACTCTATTGGGACTCAGAAATGTCATATTTTCATCCACCTTTTCCTTCACTATTCCTTACATTTCATCATTCCATTAACCTTTTATCATATCATTTTCATAAATGCATTTGGGTTTCACCTTCTTATTTTCCATTTTATTCATTTTTGTATTATAAGTGAATTTATGATTAAATATTAGAAAATATACATGTTTTTATATATATCTCAAGAATATGTGAGTTTTGTAATGTGTAGGAAATATGTGAAGAATTAATTCCAAGATACGTCTCAAATATCTCCTCCACCATATTAAGGAGATAATTATTCAAGCCTATTCCTAAGGAGAAGATCATGGAGGATTTGGTTGGCATATCTTATCCAAGATATGTGAGAGATGTGTGGAGGATTCAAAGGGATAATATCTTGTAATAATGGGAAATTAGTTGAGAGTGCTTGAGAGAATATTGGATATGTAATTATGAGATGGTTATCTTCCTCATGTATATAAGAGAGTGCTCTCTCTTCATTTTCATAATAGAAAGGGGAAGAATGGAGAGATAGAGTTTTTGAGTTTGGAGAGATAGTCTTGTAATTAGGAGAAGGGAATTCTTAGTTTTGAATTCATCTTTTATTGTTATGCTTTCATGATTTGTAATTTGATTCTTGTAATATAAGTTGAGATAGCTTTATTGTTGTGAGCTCACATATGTTGTTTGTCATTCAATTCTTCACATGTTGTATTGCTTTTCCCTTATGCAATTTCCTGCTTTCCTAGTTAGTATTTCAATGCCTTCCTAGATTAATTTGATTTCAGTAATTTAGATTAAATTAGTTCCACTTCAGTCTTGCATATATAGTGCATGTGTCTCGTAAGCCTACGAACCTCGGATTGACAAATTAAATAGTTGGGCAAGTACTACAACAGAATTAAACGAACATATTTTCACCCAAACATTTTGGTGCCGTTGCCGGGGAGGCACGATGGATTGAAGTTTAGTTTGATTTTTCATGCAAGTGTGTTTAGACATGTTCCTAACTCCGAGGTGTTAAGGCGGTAAGACATGGAGAACAGCCTACGCATCGCATTCGAGATACCGTAACGGGCTCGACCTCTTATGGATCAGGGCATGTAGGGTGTGTTTACATTTATGCAAATGTGAATTTCAATTTTTGCAAATGTGTTTGATTTTCGCAACTGTGAAGAGTGTTTGATGAATTCATGGTCCATGGTTGTAATTGAAGAATTCAATTACTAAATTAATGAGCAGTCCTTCTAAGAGGGTTTAATTGAGTATTGAATTCAAGATTATCTCTGTGATCTTTGTTTTTAATAAATTCAATTTTTAGTGTGCTGATTTGGAAGAGTTTTTGTGAACTAAAACCTTGTAAAATGATTAAAAGCTCAGACAATTATTAGCACTCTATTTTTAGTATGTAAGAATTCCTTTTTCAACATGGTTTAACAATGAGTTTCAGCTTGGAACTACTCACTCAGATCCTAGCAGAAGTCGGGATCTCTTCTTCCTTGGAAGAGGAGATCTTGACAAGACTTAAAGGTTCAACTACTCCCCAAGAAACAAACGAAGATTCAACATCTGAAGAATCCTGCATATCTGATGGCGAACAATCATTAGAACAGGAGATCGGGGAAGAAGAACAGGAGTTACAACATGATCTAAGTGAGAGAAACTGTGCCTATCAAAGCCTTATCGAACAATGGTTCCAGGTAAGTATTAGATTAGATTTATCTTTTTATTTTTTAGTTGATTTGCAGTTACAACAACTAGACTCATTCACTGTCGAATATTTTCATCCATCATTTAAAAAATTGCTACTGGATATATTGTTGTTACTGCTACGTGAATGGCTTCATTGGAAGTTTAATTACACGTAACTAATTTTTTTCTAATTAGTATAGAGTAGGTAGGCTTTCATTTTTAGTTTTTGCTTTCATTTTCAGTTTTTCTTTTATCTAGAATAAGTATGCTCTCCTCCGCACTTAGTGCGATCGCGAGGATCAGAAAATAGGGATGATTTAGACTAATTTCAGGAATAAATAAATTCATGTTTTGCAATATGCTTCATCAAAAACATCTTTCAATATGCAAATCATTGTGTCCATTTGTTAAAAAAAAAAATTAAGTCTAAAGCAAAGTTTCGTTTCTTTCTAAATTTTAGTTTTAAAAAAAAAAAAAATTTAAACTAACCATTTTTGTTTTTGTAAAAATAGGGTTAATTTCATTTTTTTAGACTTTTAATAATAAAAATAAATTTTTTTTCTAAGATAGGATACAATTTCATTTTTTAAATTTAAAAAAAAAAAACAAAACAAAACATTCATGAAAATAAAAACAACACAAAACAATTTTAATAAAAAAAAAAAAATTAAAACAACAAAATAAAAAAAAAATTATTAAAACAACAAAAATAAAAACAAATCATAAAAATTTTTAAACAACAAAATAAAAACAAATAACAAAACAAAAACAATTAACAATAAAACAATCAAATAAAACAAACCCAAATAAAAAAAATTAAAAAAAAAAAAAAAACGCAAAGACAAACACATAAGGCCGAGTGTTAAACCTACTACCAACGCAAACTTAAGGTCATGATCCTGTGGGTGCCATGGGTCCAAGGGTTGGGCTAACTCCCTGTCCTTCCCACCGAGCCCTAATGCTCATGTAATCTAAGACTTTGGGCTTACAGATTAGAATTCTCTTTTGTTCACATGAAGACTTCGTACTTTCAAACGTTGTTCACTGTGGATTATGGCCTCCAGCTCACGACGTCTCTGTTCATCTTCCAAGTCAACAGCAGCCTTATCACAGGTCGGCAGCTTTACAGCGCTCTTTGCTCACGGCGCCCCAAATTATCCGTTCCACGGCTGGTGCACGTAGAAACGGTCCACGCTGAATATAACAAAGCACTGGTATTAAGTAGTTTCACGCACCTTCTCTTATGCCATGATCACCTCCTCTCCCTCCACCATCGCAGCTCCCTTAGAAAGCACACAAAATCTGCAAAAATCCATAAGAAAATCGGGCTTTCTGAGAAAATCAAGCTTTTTGTCCATGAAGTAAGGAAGAGATAACGCTAATTCATCTAAATGCTCACCCATCGAGATCTCAGCCTGAGAATAATGCAACTTATAATGGATTATACCTCGCCTAACGCCGCTACCTTGCGCAGGTTTCATGTGCCATTGGAAAGCAATAAGAGCTTCCAGAAAAGAGCAGCATATGGCCATTTCGGTCGGGAGGGAGGTCGTGTTGACACAAGAAGGATAGGAAAGCACCGGGACCGTGCTCATAAACTTGTTATAGAACCTGGAAGTCCTCACATATTCTTCAGCTGTGGTGAAGATGGAATTGTCTACCGTTTTGATTTGAGAACCCAACCAATCTATTTACCTGCCTTGCTTTCGGTGCAAACAAGTCAAGCCATTCTGCTATTGTGCGGCTTAATGCAATTGTTTATTCAGATCATCAGATCATCGTTTAGTCGGGGAGCCATGGCCAGGGAAACCAAGGTGAGTTTAAAGAGCTCAGATGACGAATTGTTCGATGTCACTGAGGCTGTGGCATTTGAATCTCAGACCATAAAAAACATGATCATGGACACTGGCACCGCGAGTGCTATTCCGCTGCCAAACGTTTCTAGCAAGATATTCTCTAAGGTCATTGAATACTGCAAGTATCATGTCGAGTCACCTGCTTTGATATTTTGTCGAAGATGATCTCAACTTTGAGTATGAATATTTCTGGTTGGCCAAGAAGCTGTTCAGGTTTTGTTAAACAATCATCCAGTGACAAGCTGAAGGTTGGAATGAACTATAGTCATACAAAGAGCTTAAATACAAACCTGCCATATCGGTTAACTTCAGAATATAAATATTCTTCGTCGAAGATGCAAAGCCAACAAGGATCTTCCAAAATCATGGTAACCAGAGCAGATGGACCATATTTATCAATTGATGAGGATATCGACACAGACCCCTTTTTGTTATGGCTTGGAAAGGAATTTCTCAGTTAAAGACAGTGAGTCTTACGCTACTGCTGGTGATGCTTCTAATTATTTTCCTGTCTTCTGTTGATTCGGCTTTGAGTTATTTGCTTGTGTCGACCTTACAGTGCAGCTCTTGAAAGTAGTAGTTGTTTGTGACTATTTTTAAGACAGAAAAGAGAGCTTCGATGCAAGAGATTTCTATTTAAAAAGTCTGTGAATTAGATGTACGTTACAGGCATGTAATTCACGTGGAGACCTGATGTTGCTGGTTTTGTGCGCGGCTTACTTGGTTAGCTAGACAAGAATTATAGCTCAATTTAATAAGTTTCTGGATGAGGCTTGAAATTAAAAACAGTTCGATGCATTCAAACGCTGCGCCCATGGACGGTAAAAGATATGCCTAAAATGTTAGTCTCTTGTCATAGGTGAAGGTTAGTCTAGTTCGAATTTTAGTTTTACTATTTCGAATGGTAGATTAGTTACAATTTTAGTTTTGCATTAGTTTAAATAAAAAAATAATATTAATAATAATAATAATAAAATTGTTTTGATTTATTTGTTGGTTTAAAAAAAAAAATTAAATCAACATAAATAATAAATTAAAAAGAAAAAATTTAAAAATTAAAAAAATAAATATAAAAAATAAATAAATAAATAAACAAAAAAAAATTTTCCCTCATCCATTTACATAAAAATTCATAAAAACCAACTACTCGTTCCCCAACAAATATAAAAGTATTTTCAAATGTTTTAAATCAATTTTCCTGCAAACCAATAAAAACATTTTGAAAAAGTATTGCGCAATCAATTATTACATTGCATGAGGACATGCAATAATTATAGTTGGGGGAAATAAAAGTATGTTGGGTTTTATCATTTATTTTAAAGTGAACTTGTGGGAAAAAAGTTAGGATGCATATACTAACAAGTGAAATGAGATTGGTGTTATGTGTAGGTCAACAAGAAGCTTATGCAGAAAGCTCAACATTACGATGCGACACCTTTTTCATCCACAATTAGTGTAACTTCGAAAAATAATTAAGAAAATGGACATTTCATAAATTCTTGAAAATGAGCTAATTTGTTTTTGAGTCGACTTCATACAGGAATGATCGACGAAGATGGCACACAAAGGCGGAAATTTTTATGCAGGTATTGAAGACAATCATGAAGGCGAGATCTCTAGAGATCACATGCATCATGTCGTGACATTTACCATTACACAAAAACCCTTTTGCATCATGACATGATTACTCAAATTTTTCCTTCCAAGCGCCTAAATCATTCCTATGTTGCAGCCCATCTTCCATTACCTTATCTTTCACGACTTCATGCACGCCTATTTTTCTGAATCGCATACATTCCTTTATCCTTTTCAGTTTATTTCCTTCTAGTTTGCCTTCTGAATAAAACTCATTCCCTTTCCATGATTACATCGCCTTGTTTTCCTCACCATGTTGATCCACACTGCTTGTCCGTGAGTTCTTTCCATTTATAGTCCTACCAAATATTTTTGTACAAACTCGCGTTGACTGATGTGGGATTCCTTAAGGCCCACCTTTCAACAAGTCTTGCCCCATCGACATCAGCACCTTATCTGGGAAATAGACTAGAGTTCCTTTTGAGTACCTTGAGACTTGCATGCCTTAATGGCAAGTTCTCTCGCTGACAATCATGGGAATACATCAATGTCCCTTGATCGTCAGATCTTGCAAATGGCTCGACGTCAACCCCTTTATTCGCATTTTGCAAGATGTACTCGGGTACCTTGGCACTCATTGACATCAATGGTGAGTTTGCCTCGCATTGGTTAACGGCATGCATCAATGGCCGATAATCCAATGATCTCTTTTCATGCTCGACATCAACACATTCTTTCGCATGATTAGACTTGTACCATTAGTTTTGTAGCAGACGAAGACTATACACTTTTTCACGACTCCTTCAGCAGTTACCGCAGCATGAATTCTGATCGACGAGAGTACCACAGTTCCACTTTCAGCCTTTATCTTTTTCATGATTCAGCATCAGCAGTTCAGATTCCTTCATTTCCCAGGATCCAGTTACAACAACATCAGTCACATTTTACTGATCCAGCAGCAGCTACATTCCTATTGCATAGTTCATCATTCTTGGGTAAGTAGAGGTATGTTGTTTTCTAATCTTTAATCATGCAATTCCTTATATGCTAACTTGAATATTTTGGAAAAGTCCCTCACCATGCTACATTTCCTTTAATGAGCCATGTCAAGTTGCATGAGGACATGCAACCAATTCAGTTGGGGAGGGGGAACTATATTCACTACATATTCACTACCATGATTCCATTTCTCCACCACTATCACTCCATTTTTTTATCTCATTTACCATTCACCAAGATTTATTTTCCAACGATACTTTGTTGCACTTTGCTTCATACGCATTAAAATACATATTGGCATGCTTCATTAATATTACAAAAGGGCTTTCTTATGCACATTATGATTTCCAGTGAATGTTTACATTATTATTGCAGCAAGAGAACAGAAAACGAAATGAATGTTGCTAACACAAGAACTAACATTCTTTGTATTCATGAGAACCAACCAAAAGAAAAGAGAACGAAATGAATGTTGTTAACACAAGAACCAACATTCTTTGTATTCATGGTTGTCACACAAGAACCAACCATAAGAAAATGAAATTTGTTACTCATGTCCTTCACATATCCTGGAAACATTCATTATTAAAAGACATCATCATGTAAAGCCAAAGTTCAAGATGCCAAATGTTCTTAAAGAGACCCATGCATGGTTGCATGAGGACATGCAACAAGTTCAGTTGGGGAGGATGTTGGGACTCAAAAATGTCATATTTTCATCCACCTTTTCCTTCACTATTCCTTACATTTCATCATTCCATTAACCTTTTATCATATCATTTTCATAAATACATTTGGGTTTCACCTTCTTATTTTCCATTTTATTCATTTTTGTATTATAAGTGAATTTATGATTAAATATTAGAAAATATACATGTTTTTATATATATCTCAAGAATATGTGAGTTTTGTAATGTGTAGGAAATATGTGAAGAATTAATTCCAAGATACGTCTCAAATATCTCCTCCACCATATTAAGGAGATAATTATTCAAGCCTATTTCTAAGGAGAAGATCATGGAGGATTTGGTTGGCATATCTTATCCAAGATATGTGAGAGATGTGTGGAGGATTCAAAGGGATAATATCTTGTAATAATGGGAAATTAGTTGAGAGTTCTTGAGAGAATATTGGATATGTAATTATGATGTTATTCTCCGTTGTGTAACCAGCTCCAAAAATAGAAGAAAAGAGATATTCACGCCTTAGAAATGAGCCACTTCGAGGGGGAAACCTCCAATACATTACATGAATGAACAATTCTTGATGATACAATTTACAAAACCTCCTTTCTATATATAGGAGTCCATGGGGCCATAATGTAATCCTAGTGGGCCACAATGTAATCCTAGCCGACCTAACAATAATAATGTAAGGGCACAATAATAACAATATGGGGGTTACAGGGGTACAACAATAACAATAAGTGGGGTTACACTAACATAATAAGGGACTACACTATTAATATAGGGACTTAACATGCCCCTCTCCTTCAAACAAGTGTTGTCCTCAACGCTTGATTATTTCTTGATGCTTCTGTATAAAATTCTCATCCTCCCATGTGAAATATTCTATAGGAAAGTTCTTCCATTTGCTGAGATACTCTGAAATTGATCGTACTTGTCGAGTTCTTGTTTCTATGACTGCTTCATAACTTCTTTCGATGTCATGTTGATCTTCCTGTTGTTTCATTAGATTCTGCACCAAAGTTGGGTTATCCTTTGAGAGTTGGAGAACTTGTTGTTGATGCTCGATGTGATATTTCACTAATTTATCATCCATATTTGCTATTATTTGATCCTTCAAACCATCCAACTTAGCCTCCATTTCTGATTTTAAACCATCTATTTCATCTTCAATTGCTCTTCGTAAGATCGAAACTTGTTGCACTTGGTACCGTAATTTTGATATCTCATACTGCAACTCTTCCTCTTCATGTGTCATAGTATAGATTTTTGAGGGATTAATGGGTATGGAATTATTTTTAGGAGGCATTTCAGAACCCAATACTGAAATATATGCTCAATAGGCCCTTGGAATCACTTCAAACTGATTTTTCAAACAAGATTTATGCAATTCGGAAAACAAAATACACACCTTTTTCTTGCTTTTTAGGAGCTCGATATTGAAATTGGATTATCTATGTAATTGAAAATATTCAATATCTTAAATTCACTACTGTAGTAGCCTTCTGAACTGTCTTTCAAATTCCACAGGTATGATCTGATTTGGATTCTCCAAGACAAAGTTGTGTCCAATCTCCCACAATGACCTAATTATGGACTGGTTCAGTAGAGCGAACTTGTACGACTTGCCACGTGTCACTGTTTCGTCCTTTGTCTCTGAAATTGATAGCCAAGAAACTACAGTCCGTGTACTTGCGACCAATTTTTACGGCACTCCAATCCGATGCCCAGAGAGAGAGTTATTGAACTTTTCCCACGATCACCTCTTTGAGATGAAATTCAGGAGCCTGAAAAAGCACTACATTCCACAGATCATATGTCCAAAAATATTGTGAACCAAACTCTGAAATTTTTTGACGAATTTCCTCAGGATTTCAGCTTCGCACCATATGAATTTCAGACTCTGAACCTTCGTACAAAAAACGTTATAGCAAAAATGCCACGATGACCTGTTTAGGAGCCTGAAAAAAGACCTAACTTCCACAGATGATATCTCTGCAAATATTGCGAACCAAGCTCTGAAATTTTTAGACAAGCTTCCTTAGGATTTCGGCTTCGCACCCTAAAAATTTCAGCTTCTAAAACTTCGTAGAAAAAAAGTTATAGCGAAAATGCCACGATGACCTGTTTGGAGCAGCGAAACCCTAGAATCCAAAGCTCCGATACCAAATGTTGTGTAACCAGCTCCAAAAAGAGAAGAAAAGAGATATAAAAGCCTTAGAAATGAGCCACTTCGAGGGGGCAACCTCCAATACATTACATAAATGAACAATTCTTGGATGATACAATTCACAAAACCTCCTTTCTATATATAGGAGTCCATGGGCCATAATGTAATCCTAGTGGGCCACAATGTAATCCTAGCCGACCTAACAATAATAATTTAAGGGCACAATAATAACAAAATGGGGGTTACAAGGGTAAAATAATAACAATAAGGGGGTTACACTAACAGCAATAAGGGACTATACTAGTCATATAGGTTTAACACTTCCTCATGTATATAAGAGAGTGCTCTCTCTTCATTTTCATAATAGAAAGGGGAAGAATGGAGAGATAGAGTTTTTGAGTTTGGAGAGATAGTCTTGTAATTAGGAGAAGGGAATTCTTAGTTTTGAATTCATCTTTTATTGTTATGCTTTCATGATTTGTAATTTGATTCTTGTAATATAAGTTGAGATAGCTTTATTGTTGTGAGCTCACATATGTTGTTTGTCATTCAATTCTTCACATGTTGTATTGCTTTTCCCTTATGCAATTTCCTGCTTTCCTAGTTAGTATTTCAATGCCTTCCTAGATTAATTTGATTTCAGTAATTTAGATTAAATTAGTTCCACTTCAGTCTTGCATATATAGTGCATGTGTCTCGTAAGCCTACGAACCTCGGATTGACAAATTAAATAGTTGGGCAAGTACTACAACAGAATTAAACGAACATATTTTCACCCAAACAAACTCCACACAAAATTTCCCTTTACATGCAACAGGGCTCAACCTTGGAAGGTCGCAACATACATACGCGCGCGAATCAAACAACAAAATTTCGTAACATACACAGACCATATATAACTCCAAACCAATGCGTAAAATCCGGACCACCGCAACTACGCGGGATTTTCCTACCAGAGGGTCCCACACAGTTCTGGCCCAATCGCGGCCAATCGCACTTAGTGAACTTTACAACGTAACCTTAAGAGATAAACTCTATTTCTTGCGGGATGCGATGTTGTGCAAGGTCGACATGTGTCCCTCCACTTCGCATCGCAAAACTTTAAACTTCCCTTGCGGCCGCCTTAATGCTATCCCCTAAATGTTGTGATGTGCGATATCGCTTCCAGTCCGTTGTTATCTTCGTCGTTGGCTTGTCATGGATCCGACGGTCCACACAATGTCCCCACTGATTCACTTCGCATCGTAAATTTTAAACTTCCCTTGTGGTCGCCTTAATGCTATCCCCTAAACGTTGCGATGTGCGATATCGCTTCCAAGCCGCTGCAATCTCTGCCATTGGCTTGTCCTGGATCTGATAGTCAATGCAATGTCCCCACCGATTCACTTCGCATCGCAAACTAATAATCTTAACTTGCGAAACCTCTTAACTGATACTCCTATTTTTTGTGATGTGCGAAAACATTGTGGTTGCGATCAGAATATAAGTTTCCCAATTAGCTTTACAATTGGAATATTTCATTTTTGCTTTGTTTTGCCGCTTTAGCTAGAAATAATAAATAAAATGAGAAATAAGAGGGGTCACCTCACTTTAGTCATCTCACTTTATAAAATAAAGTGCTTTCCTAGTTGATTGACGTTGTAACTTAAAGAGGGGGCCTTGGGGGTCCACACGTATATGAGGGGAGGCCTCACGCTGACCCAAGGGTAACTGCAAGGTGAAGGACGCAGTTAAGGTTTTGGAGGGAGTTTAGCATTATAAAAGGAGGGGTTTCCACTTCATTTGGCATCCATGATTTGATATTCTTATTGATAGCTAGACTTTGTCTGCTTCAGCACGCCGGTTGTTTAGTCGGTCTGCAGCACTGCTTAGTGCACGAGTGTCTCCGGTCGGAGATCTCACCCTTAGCCTCGGGGGACTTCGAGTGCCTGCCCTGGTAAGGTTATTTCTGGTTTCACCCTTAGCTTCGGGGGACTTCGAGTGCCCGCCCTAGTAAGGTTTGTTCTGAGTACACTTTTCAGTTCCAGTAGCAAAGCAGCAACAGTTTCTGAAGCAAATCTGAGGAGGAGAAAGCCCTCTTGTGGCTGCGCAGTTCAGAGAGGAGAGGACGCTGTCTCATCAGGAGAGAGGACGCTGATCAATTCAGGAGGGTGAGGACGCTGTCCCAGGGAGGACGCAGTCCAGATCTGGGCAGAGAAAACGCTGTCCAGGAGGAGGGAGAACGCTGATCAGCCTGGGAGTGAGGACGCTGTCTATTTCTGAAGAGAGGGTTGCAGATCTGAAGGCCCATTGATAGATCCAACCTGGGAGAGGGTAGATCTGAGCAGATACTTGCAGATCTAGTTTTGTATGTGGCAGATCTGGAGGTTTAGCACTAGATCCAGCTTGGGGAATTGCAGATCTGAGGAGATATTGGCAGATCTAGTCCAGATCTGAAGGGATAACATCAGATCCAGCCCTAGAGGCTGTAGATCTGAAGAGATATTGTCAGATCCAGCATAGATCTGAAGGTTTGGCAGCAGATCTGGTATTGGAGGACGCAGAACAGGAAGGGAAGGACGCAGATCTGATTGGAGGCTTCAGATCCATCAGGTGGGACGCAGATCTAAGGAGCAGGAGGACTCAACAGCGTTTTTCCAACATCCAGTAGCTGATCTATCTGTCAGGTGGCTTGGTGATTGGTGCCTCACCTATTTCTGCGCTGTCACTAGCAGAGACAGCGTTTTCCTTTGGGGAGGATTTGCAGCTTGAGATCAGCCATTTACCAGTCTTCAGTCTTCAGAGCAGCTAGGACGCTGTCCTTGTTGCAGCCATTATTCTGTCTGAGAGGGTCATCACTTGCCTAGGGCAAGGATAGGTGCACTTACTCTGATTTACTTGTACTCCTCTCTATGTACTTTCTGATTAATAAAATGGCTCAGTTTCTGGTATTCTATGTGTCATGATTCAGTGATCTGGTTCAGCGTTATATTTTCTATATCTGTCTGGCATATTTCTGTTTATTACTGGTTATTTCCCTTTGGGGATACTACAGTGGTATCAGAGCATAATTCTGGCTCAGCCTGTGGTCTATGGCATCAGAAAAGAAATCATACAGAGCAATACCAGTTGCAATAGCAGAAACGCAGTTGGAAAAAGGGCCAAAATAAAAAGGGTCAAATTTTGAAGTTTGGAATTAGGAAAAACGTTTTCTGGGTTTTTCTGGGTTTTGGACAAGGATCACCTTCCCAAATTCCTGGAATTTTCTGAGTAGTTTTCAATGGGTAAATCGGAGGTCGAAGTTAAGCAGCAGTATGGTTTTGCAGCAGCCGTGCAGTTTCTGAGGAGCCTGTAGACACATAGCAGAAAGAGCTGATGGCAAGTGATGATGTTGAGAGGTGGTCAGGACCCAAATGGACTTGTAAGATTAGGGGCAGAGTATCTTTGTTCCAGCAAACAGTTAAGATGTATTGGCGCCTTAAATTTGTTCTTGCAACAGCCCTCATGAGTATGAAGGAACAATATTCTCCTTCTTCTTTGTTATTTGAGCTTAATCATATCAAACAAGACATGACTACTATGACTAAAATCCAGCAGCAGCAGAATGACCGCCTTGGACGTATTGAAGAGCAGCTGCGAGATATGCAGTGGGTGGAGTTGCTTGGGGCTAAAGAAGATCCAGTCCCTGTGAAATCTTATGATGTCTAGACCTTCTTGTTTCTTTTTGATAACATATGTTTTTTGTTCAGCGCTATTATAGTTGTTGTTGTATATGTCAGTATTATGGACATAGTTGTGTAGCTCTTACTGCTACAGCTAGACTGAAACAGTGTCGTTTTTTGCTGGCCTTTAACTGTTTAAGATGGCCAACAAACCTGGTTTCCCTTTGAGTAGGTTGAGGCTCATTATTTTACTGTATTATTTAAGCAACTTGCTCTTTATAATAGAAAAGACAGGTCCTACGGAATTCAAAAAACTAAATGCTATTATTATTCTATATGTTAATTATATTATAGTTTGAAATATAGCTTTTACTATAATATTATATAATAACATAATTTTATTTTAATATATAATATAATATTAATATAATAATCATAAATATATACATATATTGTTTTTATTATTTATGTAGTTATTAATAATTAAAATAGTTAGGCTTTTAACAATATACACTTAATTGTTATTATTATGGTTGAGATGCACTCATTTTCTTGCAATTCAACCCAAAAAATACAATGGAACGTTTAATATCAAGATGTGCTACTAAAATATCAACCATAATTAATGTTTGCTCTCCCACTAAACGATTGGTCAGAAAATATACCCTATAAAATTGGAAAGAACGTTAAATATCAAGATGTAAGTTACTAAAATATTAACAATAATTAATGTTTGCCTCTCAAGATGCTCTCCCACTAAACGATTTCGTCATGAAAATATATGCAAAAGCCCTGATAAAATTGGATAAGTTAAAAGCTCCTATAAAATTGATAGATACAAACCCAATTTTATTCCTGGTTTACATAATAGAAACGTTCAAGATCGAGATAATCTATATGAATCAGGCAATTGCACCGGTGCAAAGGAACGCTGAAAGGAGACGTCCCAATGATGCAAGGGGGGAAAAGAAGGCAGATGTTGAGTTAATTCTTCTCCAACTCGTCCTAGGAGAACAGAGGGAGAAGAATAAATGGCCTCAAGGCACTGAAATCAACCGAATTCACTATCATGGCGTCTCTAGCAACATAGCAATGGAATGCAGGCTTTCGGGAGGGCGTATACTTGTTATTGCGTGGGGTTATGGTCTAAGAAGTTCGAACATCAAAATATAATGAGAGGATATTGCCTTTTAATACAATTTACAAGGGGAGGATTTCTATTAATATTCAAGCACTTTATAAAAGAGAGAGATAGCCTTTGTGCATTATTCAAAGGATATTCAATTGTTTTTTTATTATTATCGAATAAATTAAATGTTAAAAGTAATTAAATAATAATTAAATTTTGAATTTATATATTTATTTTATTTTTAATAATTACATGCTATGATAAGAAAAGATTTCAAAACCAATAAAAAAAGAGAAAAAGGAAAGTAAAAATTAATTAAATAAATAAATAAATAGAAATAAAATAAAATAAAGATATAATTAAAATTAAAAATAAAATAGATAAAAATAAATAAATAAATAAAATTAAATAAAAATTAAATTCTTAATTACAAAAACAAGAATATAATAAATAAATAAATAGAAATAAAATAAAATAAAAATCAATAAATAAATAAATAAACAAACAAATAAATAAAATGAAATAAAAATAAAATTACATAAATAACAAATGAATAATATTAAAATTAAAAATAAATATTTTTATTAAAATAAATATAAATATTTAAAATTTAAAATTCAAAGTTTGATTATGTGGTTTTCTGCATAGACGTATAATCCCCCACACCTGGTTTCTTGTTTACATTTATAGATGAATAGACTAAAAAAATAAGCTGCGCCCTCTCTGATGTTTCGTGGTCAATGATCGCACGGCCTCTAAGAAGTCAAGAAACCCTCACACATACGGCCCCAAACACTCATGAACTCCACGAAGACGAAGCATCGTGATAAGGACGCTGAAGGAGAATTCTAACTCCTCATCTGTATCTGCCGTTTTTCACACTCACAGTTCCTCTTCAAATCCTGATCGCTCTGCATCCATTCAGCAATCCACCCATTTCATATTTAGGCGATGCTGCACATCGGACATCTCCTTAACCTCTGGAGATGTTTCCACTAAAAAATTGAAAGTCTGTGACGTTCACAGTCACGTTCCCTCTCTTCTTCCCTCTCGTCTGAAATTTTATCCAACTGACACGCATAATTGTATTCGGCCAATTCTCTTTCTTTGATTAACAACTCCATAAGCCCTTCGATAGACAACCCCTTATACTTTCGTTGACCGAGCTTCTCTAGAACAATTTCACTGCACTTCAGCTTTGGGCAACGTGGCGACCTGAAATAGTTTAATGATATACAATCTTCAACACCATTCAAGTCTTCCAGTTCAACACAGTGATCGACGTGCAGTCTTCGAAGGCGTGTTATGTGGGCCAAACCCGGTATGCTCTTCAACTTGGAACAATCTGATACTATCAACTCTTTCAACGATACCAATGTCTTCATACTCGGTAGACTCTCCAAACTCCTGCACCCCCACAACCCCATTTTTTGAAGGTTCGTCAACCTACCCAACGACTCTGGCAAAATCTCCAAACGGAAGCAGTCAGTCAGGTACATGCACTGGAGATTTGTCAAATTACCCAGGGACTCTGGTAGCCTCTCCAAACTCCTGCAGCCATACAGACTCATCATTTGGAGACTCATCAAGTTACCTAGAGACTCTGGCAGCCCCACCAAATTCAAACAGCTAGTGAAACTGATGCTTGTGAGGTTTGTCAAGTTACCGAAAGACTCTGGCATCCGGACCAAACTCTCTCCACACCCAACGATTTCGATGCTTGTGAGGTTCGTCAGGTTACCAAGACACTCTGCCAGCCTTACCAAACTCCTAGACCAAGAGATTTTGATGCTTGTGAGGTTCGTCAGGTTACCGAGATACTCTGGCAGCCGCACCAAACTCTCTCCAAACCCAGAGATTTCGATGCTTGTGAGGTTCGTCAGGTTACCGACACACTCTGGCAGCCCCACCAAACTCCCAGACGAAGAGAATTTGATGCTTGTGAGGTTCGTCAGGTTACCGAGAGACTCTGGCAGCCGCACCAAACTCCCACAGTGAGAGAGCTCCATGCTTGTGAGGTTCATCAAGTTACCGAGGGACTCTGGCAGCTGCACCAAACTTCCACAGTGAGAGAGCTCCATGCTTGTGAGGTTCGTCAGGTTACCGAGGGACTCTGGCAGTCTCTGTAAACTCTTGCAACAGAGCTCTATTCTTTGAAGGAGCGCCAAGTTACCGAGGGACTCTGGCAGTCTCTGTAAACTCTCGCAACAGAGCTTTATGCTTTGAAGGAGCGCCAAGTTACCCAGGGACTCTGGTGCGTCCCTATTCGAGAGATGCACGAAGATGGGAATTAAAGAGCGCGAGGGTTCGGCTGTTGTGAACGTGAGAGAGATTGTGGTGGAGCACAGGCGGACCTGCGACTTGACAGCAGCACGGCCCAGTTTGTGGGCTACGTGGCAAATACCCTGACGACAACTGTCAAATTCTGAGTGGCCGTAAGAACGATGAGAATGCGTTCTCATTGGCCGAGCGAAAAATCGCATTCGACAATCCCATAAAGGGAACGCTTTCAGCGTAATTAGAATATTAATAAAAATTAAATATTCTAATTGCAAATAACAAGTCTTTATAACATTCATGGTGGAAAAGGACCCGATATCAATGTAAAAACTTTGTACCAATTTTTTTCTAATTTAAAAGTTAACTTTACGTTACAACCAATTCATACAAATAACATTTTTCGTTACTCCAAAGGTAACACTACTCTAAAATGAAAATGTATTTTTAACGCTAACATTTCTAAACTATACATTTAATTGAGATAATAAACCTTTCTTTAAACATTTGAATTCAAAAAAAAATTGGGGGGCGGGTTGGTTTACCACAGTTTACCTACTGTAGCCTGTGAGGAAGCGATTCCACTGCCAAAAGCAGGTCACCGCGGCAGATGAATTCAAACCAGAACTCCAACGTCTCTCTGATGGTCACCCACTCATTACGACCAGAACTCCAACGTCTCTCTGATGGCCTCCCACTCGTTGCGACAAAAGGAATAGGAGTATACTCTGTAGAAATAAATCGAAGCACTCCCTCAGCTCCGCTTCGGTAGGTCTTGGGTTCGATTCCCCATCTATATTTGCAAATTGTTCATCAACGAGCATTCTCGTTCAAGCCATTTCAAGCATCGGAAGGCGGGTTTCAGCAGGAAAACTTTTTCAATGCCAAAGTTTCTGCAAATCCTTCAATGTCTGTAGGATTTTGTTAAAGATCAACTGTCTGCGGCCATTCTTTCAGTAGTTCCCTCGGGTGCAGGCTCAGGTACTGTACTGCCTTGTGATTTAACGGTCTCTGACTATTTTCCTTCCGAGTTTATGTTGAATGTTTCACATTTTGGATGTAAGGTGTTTCAACACGGTGGGTTTTGTCGATTTGCCATTGTGATGAGGGATTCAGAGTATTTTGATTATTAATCGGTGTTACGATAACATTTGATGTCTTTATTGTTGAATGCGGGAACAGAACACTAAATGCTTTTCAAAGAGCAGTGTATACATCATGTCGGTTTTGTTTGGAGGGTTATGTCGAGCAGCTAGATGTTTTAGGTGTTGATCTCCTGTAATTTAAAAGGCGGGTAGGAAGTTAAAACTTTAGATTTGATGCTTTAATATGTAATGCACGGTAGGATACTATACTGTTTTTAAGTATTGGAGGTTTTTCATAACAATCCCAAACATACTTCAAAGATCAGTTAAGAAGCTTGGGTTTAGCCGTCCCTCACGAATTTTGTGGTTGTTTAAAGGCCATTATGCTTCAGTCTGTGGATATTGTTTGAATTCGATTTTGCAGTGATTTAATACCTTTGTATGGTCCGCTTGACACGAGATTTGCGTTTGTTTCTGAGGTTCGTCAGGTTACCGAGAGACTCTGGCAGCCGCACCAAACTCCCACAGTGAGAGAGCTCCATGCTTGTGAGGTTCATCAAGTTACCGAGGGACTCTGGCAGCTGCACCAAACTTCCACAGTGAGAGAGCTCCATGCTTGTGAGGTTCGTCAGGTTACCGAGGGACTATGGCAGTCTCTGTAAACTCTTGCAACAGAGCTCTATGCTTTGAAGGAGCGCCAAGTTACCGAGGGACTCTGGCAGTCTCTGTAAACTCTCGCAACAGAGCTTTATGCTTTGAAGGAGCGCCAAGTTACCCAGGGACTCTGGTGCGTCGCCTGTTCGAGAGATGCACGAAGATGGGAATTAAAGAGCGCGAGGGTTCGGCTGTTGTGAACGTGAGAGAGATGGTGGTGGAGCACAGGCGGACCTGCGACTTGACAGCAGCACGGCCCAGTTTGTGGGCTGCAACAACTGTCAAATTCTGAGTGGCCGTAAGAACGATGAGAATGCGTTCTCATTGGCCGAGCGAAAAATCGCATTCCACAATCCCATAAAGGGAACGCTTTCAGCGTAAAAATTTATAAAGTTACTTTAGGAGAAAAATTAAATTCTTTTGGACACTTTTCCCTAGGCCAAAGATCAAAGCCTTAGGGAACCACCTGTCCTCCGGTACCAAATTTCAACAAGCAAAGGGTACATTAATAATATGACCTGGATGTCCTTAGATAGGACATACTGGTGACTCAAATTAAATTCAAAGATTTAAAACACGATATTTTTGACCTGGTATGAGAAAAAAGTAATGAAAAATCCTATGTGGAAAAGGTTTTTAAGAGACAACGAAACCTAAGTATCAGAAAAATAAAATAAAATAAATTAATAAAATAAACAAATAAAAATAAAAATAAATAAATAAATCTGGATCCTATTTCTATTTCAAAATGGAAATAGGAAGTTGGTTGAATAAAGAAATTGAAATTGGTTGGCTTAGCAACGGGTTGAATTAGAAACCAACATTAATAAAAAAAGTGGTCAATGTGTCTAAGACAGAAACTGTAAACTGAAATGAAGTTTCGAGATGTAAGGTAATAATTGATACACTTGATGAGGTAAATTTCAAGTGGAAATTAGAGATTGTGTTAAAGACAAACTAGTATTAAGTTGAAATTGAGCATGGTTATCACCATTTGAATCGATTGAAAAAATTAATCAAGTATTAAGTACATGAAGTGCATGTATGAATTGGGAAAAGGTTTTGCATATGACAAAGTTGGTTTTCTAAATTCATGAATTTCTAATGAAAATGTATTTGGTTTTTGAAGTAAAGTGTAACGGGAATTCTACAATTCCGAAAAAAAGAGTCAAGGTGAGAAGACGTGCAGAGAAATCACCAGGAAATTCAAACGAGACCATGTGTGCTGGAGGAGGAAGTCTCGCCAAAATATATGGAATGATAAGTAGTTGTGCTAAAATTGCACTATACTACTTTAAATCCTAAAGGATTTTTGCTAAGAAGTGAATTTATTGAAAATATTAAAGTTCATAATATTGTTATGATTATTTCTAATCAATATATATATATATATATATATATATATATATATATGATACTATTCATATGAATTGATATAAACTATGGACAGATGGAAATAGAAATAAAATATTCTTCCAGATATACTTCTTATACTGAAGCAGGAAGAAAATCAAACTCCAGAGTATAGCAGTGAGTAGAGTAAAGGCAAAATAAAGTACTTGTACTCTGAAGAAATTGTTGAGAGCCAGAGGAAAATATGAAGAAGAAATCTTCATCCCGAGTTGAGAAATCAACATCGAAATTGATGACACTGAGGACGGTGTTCAATTTTAGAGGGGGAATATGTAATGTCCCTAAATTTCTACTTTTAAAAATAGGCAGTTAAAGACTTTGAGGGTCAAAGTGGACCCCTAGGAACATATTGATTATGGATGTATTTTATAAAATTAAATTAATAAAATAAAATAGAAATTAATGTGCAAAGATTAGATTATGATTAGATATCTGGAAACCAAATCCATGAGGATGGATAAGGTTGTAAGACTTTGTTACAAAGCATTTTGTCACCGTCCCTACAATCCCTCGCCTCACATATTGGATGGTCTTTCCTGTAACCTGTGATCAGTGTCAAACTCTGCAAATACCATCTTTGCATCCTTCTGGATAAGGACATGATTCTTCTTGTTGAACATTTCCTCAGAAAGCGCTCAAAAACCTATGTTTTGGCATTGGCGCGAGTACCCAATTCATCCCTCGCGCTAATGGGGAATATTTTCACTAGAGGCCGCGCCAGCTGGCGCTCCGTCCCTATGCTGAGCCCGCGCCAGCCTTTTTGGGAATGTTTTTTAACAAATTGGAGGCAGAAGTTTCCTTTAACCACCTCAGGAATGACTCATTGCAAGTGGTTAAACTCGATAAGCCACAGATCTTTTCCTTTAGGAAATGGTTGAAGGAACATTCTAAGAGGATAGGACTCCCCCCACGATTATAGGGATCCTAACCTCTCCTTCTCCCTCTATATAAACAAGCCTTCTCCCTTTACAAAAGCTAGAGCTGAACGTATAGCCAAGAATCTAAACTCGGAGAAGAGACATTATAGTTGAGTAATCGCTATAGAGAAGGTTGAACCAAGGAGGATCCCGTAGAGAGAGCCCCATCTGAATTCCCAAAAAGCTTTGTGAGACGTGCTCCGCTAGAAACCTGCTGGAGGAGATCGCAACGTCGAAGCCTGGTTATACTCTTCCTTCTTTAAATTAATATACTCAACTATGATCTTGATTCTATCTTTGTGTTATGTATATTTGATGCATTGGATTTAGTCTTCTTCGACTGACTGATAGCTACAGATGTGAATAGTATGTTGTGTATCGTCTTCGTTTCTTGTGTATGTGCAGGTATCTGGGTGTGAGAACGAGCGAATCGTGACCTATCAGACTAGGAGCGAGAGGTAGCCATTCTTTCGGATGACACAACAATGTTGACTTCTGGTAAGTTACCTATCAAGTATTTGTCCATTTGTTAGCTAAGAATTGATGCCATGGCGTGTCTTTTGTGGCTAGACCCACTCTAGGGCTAGTGGGATCGCCTCTGTCCGCTGAGGGGATTTACCTCACCAACAAATTGGCGACTCCGCTGGGGATCAGTGCGAGTTTGTATTTCGTCAATTAGATCTTCTTCTTGGTCTTTGCTTGCCTAGCTTGCCTTTTCTGGATTGTTTTGTTCAGTCTTAGGCCCCTGTTCAACCCCAGGGGATCAGATTTGACCTCAGTTTTTCCAAATTTTCATCTTTCCAAGGTTGGCTCAATTGGCACGGTTTCCAACCTGACAGTCACGCCGACTGGCGCGTGTTTCCAGTTTATCACTCGTGCCATCCCCTGTCTGGCACGGATTACAGCCAGACAGTCACGCCAATTCCTGTAGGTGCTAGGGTTTTCCCTGTTTTTGAGTTTTTTGTTCATCCTGGTGTCTCTGGGTGTTTTCTTAGCTTGATTTGAATGCTTTGGGTTTGTTTGTGACTAAGATCATCCTTCTTCCTTCGGTTGTTTGTCCATTTCTTTCAACATCGTGGCTTTAAGGCTTTCTAGGGCTTTGACATGCTGAGCCTCCTGTAGGAGTTTGGGTTTATTGTTTCGCGGTCACCTTTGTTATTTGCTTGATTGCATTCAGCTCCCTGGACCCGTTTTGAGTGGTTGCTTTTGGTGAAATGAGTCTTGAGTGAGTCTTGTCTCTTTCATTCAGTTTTGCTTCCTATAGCTCCAAGCATAGCTCACATTGCTTGTATGGGTCTGTTTCGACATCTTTCTTTTATTTGAGAGATTGTGACATTGGTTTGAGTCTTTGTTTTGTTTGCGTGTGAGTTGATTGAATTGTTTCGTTTCGATTCTTGCATTGGCATTCTCGAACTAGTGTGAAGAGTCATTTTTCACGTTATTTAGTGCACTGTTTGCTCTATTACATATCAAAAAATAAATATTGTTGCTTGCATTCTTGTTTGCATTGTAGAATTGGAAAATCTTTCGCATAACTAGCATTTGACATTCTAGGAAAGATTCTTCGTTCTCATTAGTTTGCATCAGGTTCTATAGTGAATACTTTTGCGTGTTCTCATTTTTGTTATTGCTTGAAAACTCTTAACCTTCTCGTAGATAGCTCTTCATTGAACGAAATGGTATTTTATGGCATGTAGCTTGCATTTAGGAATTTGTGAGATCCAACATTCGGTAGGACCTTGGAATTGAAACATAAATAAAAGATCAACTTAAAATTTATTCAATTAACCTAAGGCAACATTGAAACTTAACGAAAAATTTAGTGGTCTAAGTTAGAGACGTGTTTCGGCATCTTAAAACCTAGCATCTATCGCTCGCCATCTGGCTTCAGATAGCGCTAGTATGGACTTGTGCTCCCCGTACCGTCGAGTATATAAAGGGAGACCCCTATAGGTTTCAATCCTTTTATCCGTAGGAAGCCAAGTCTGCCGCCTTGTAACCGTGATACACCGAACACAACATTTGAGGAGACTACTTGCACGGATGTCAAGTCCTTGGTTGATTTTTCTTTCATTTTATAACCAAGGTGTATATGGAAGTTCACGGGAACCTGGTACACCCTGTTACGTAGACTACCTGAGCAGTCATTTTCGATCTTTACTGACTCCATAAACTTGAAAATATCATCAAGCACTTGTCCTTTCATGCTCGCTTAAAACTAAAAGAGACTAGAGTCATCTTTGACTATTTCTTGACTCTTAAAACATGAAACAACAAACTTTTGTTTCAGTGTGGTAAAATAAACTACCTACGAATCCACGCCCATTAAAGATTGATTTCTGGGTAGTATTTTTTTGCCTTGGTTTTGATCCAAGGGTCATCATTTTTTATATTTTTCCTTTTTCTGGTGTGCTAAAGTCACAGTGGCAGAACCATCAGTTTCGTCTACTAGCAGTCCTTTCTCAGACGATTCATCTGAAACTTCATAGATCTCTGGGTCTGCTGAGCTTCAATAGCCCGTCATCCCATCAGAGTATCCCTTTGGGGAACCAGTTGAGTTCCATTGGCCTCTTTCCAACGCTTGTTTTGGATTTGGGGTTGGGGAACATTTTCCCCCTCTTACATCGAGATCACCATTTTTGGCTGCTATCATACCTCCTAGCCCCCGTACTCTTTTGCAAGATCTTACGATGGATTCAGACATGGATTCATCTGGTCCTAATGGTAGTGAGGGTATTCCAATTTCTGCTGAACAATACCAACTCTTCCCAGATGACATCCAAACAGAACCTGCTCAATCTTCACCATCGGTGTTGCTTCCAGCCGGGTATAGGTCTTTGGGTCTTAGGTATGTCATCGACGACACCTGTCTCGTCATCGACACCTTTTGTCATGTCTGTTCCCACTAGGCCCACTATCTGTGTGGCTGTTTTGACATTGGTTGTCACTACAAAGTTTTTATGGGTTTCTGCTTTGGTAGAGACTTTGATTGTCATGTCCGTCCCTAACGGCCTTTCGTTTGAGGAGTATCGGATGACTTTACAGCCACCAAACTCCCAGATTGATCAGTCCTCTCAGGATCTTAATCGTCTTATTTTTCTCATTATGGAGCAGATGGTACCTCGATTTATTCACTTCCATTTCAATATGATGAACACAACAACCCCATTTATTTGCCTGCTCCTGAGGCTTATCAGTACATTAACGGTTTTATACCTACCTTTCTTGTAGAACATTCTAACCAACAAGGACAACCCTTCCAGGGACAACCTTTGGTTCAGCAAGGATATGCTTCTCGCCCACAAGGACAACCCTTCCAGAGACAACCTTCGGTCCAGCAAGGGTATGCGTATGGCCCCCAAGGACAACCCTTACAGGGACAGTAGGTATTATTTTACGGCCTGCAAGGGAAGCCTTACAATCCTCAAGGTCAACCTTGACAACCTCACCCTGTGGTCCAACTAGGGCAACCTCAAGGATCGGTAGGGCAACCGGTGTATCAACCCGGACCTTCATACGGTCTTCGGGGGCAAACCCATCCATCTCAACCTTTGGTGCAACCACAACAGCCTTATTTTCCAATTGGTCAAAATGTTGCACAGCCAAGGCCATCTTATGGTCCTGTCATAGGTCAACCTGGTTATCAGGCACAACCTGGCCCACCGCTGCCATCAGGCCAACCTGCTCAGTAGGGGAAACCTGGTGGCCCTCATCAGCCAGGTCAACCTGTTCAACCAGGACAACCTGCACAGCCTGTTAACCTTGCTTAGTCACCGCTCTATTATATGCCACAGTCAAATCAACCTATGCGCCTGACTTATTCGGCTCAGTAGGGCCCTACTTATCAGTAGCTCGCTCGACCCCAAGGCGGATATTACCCTCATGGTCAATCTCGACCGGTATACAACCTGCCTCAAGGTTCTGGCTATTACCCTCAACAGCCAGGCTATACTTATACTCCGCAGCGAAATCCTTACGCTGCTCAATTTGGACCCACGTATACTTAGAATCAATATCCTGGTTATCAGCCCCCGTATCCTGGTTTCCAACTGCCATATCAACTGAATTATCCAACTTATACCCCCTATGGTTAGAATCCTCCTGGAAAGAACCAATGGGGGCAGATTTATGCTCAACCAGGATGGAGTACGGGTACAGGTCCTTACCAGGGACTTTCCATGCCTTTTAACCCTCAATTACCTTTTCTCGCCACGTTGGAGTTACTGGATGTGTCCAAATTGACCAATGATCTGATTCTTCATAATCCATATTAGCCTCCGATTCTGACGAAGGTGCCTGGTGATTGTCCCAAGTTCGAGGGAAAATCTGGAGAAGACCCCCAAGCACACGTCATGACGTACCATTTATGGTGTTCTTCTAATTCTTGGGTGGATGACTCTATCCAACTTCGTCTTTTCCAACGCACTCTTAGCGGTGATGCTGCTAATTGGTATATCGAATTGCCTTGTGGCATCTTTCAATATTTCAACACTCTCGCTATGGCATTCCTGACTTATTTCTAGTTATCGGTTCATTATGAAGCCGGGACGCATCTCCTGACATCCTTGAAACAGGACCGGGCTACCCATATCTCAGACCATATTCATGAATGGAGACGGCGTCGTCGCGTGATCAAGTTCAAAATTCCTGATCAACTTCTTACTCATCGGTTCACTACCTCTTTTGTCAATCAAATTGTGGAAAATATCGCCACGGGGGCATGTGTAACCGAGGAACAAGCCATTGCTCGTTCCCAGTACCTTGATTTAGTGTACTCCCAATCGAGCATTTTGTATGACATCTTGACTGAAGCTCCACGGCCTGGGACCTCTAAATCGTCGGATACCCCATCGGTCGACAGCCTTATTGGTTCTGTATCTCATACTTCATGCAAGTCTTCCAATGGGAAGCAGAAATCGAATTCTTCCAATACTTATGCTCCTTCATCTACTCCAGATTCTGGTAAAACCTCGAAGGTCAACACCGTTCAGGCCAATATTGCGGACAAGAATTCCAAAGGAAAAAAGAAGGGCAAAGGAAAGGCCAAATCCAATGCCCCGAAACCATAATTGTCTAAAACTCGTGTTGCTAATGGTTCACAGCGAAAACCGAAGTATCCCTGCCTGATTTGTGAAGAAGATCACTATACTAAGGATTTTCTGCGATTTCCAAGGTCATTCAACTACTCAAAGGCGCTAAGGGAACTCCGGCGGTCCTTAAAGAACCTTTCCCATCTCATCAGACCCAGATAGTCGATCAATCTGCACCATCTGCGTCTTTTGGCTCTCAGGTTTTCATGATGAACGGTTCTGCACCTGTTTCCACCGCTACTTGGTCAAAGGATTACGCCAGATCACGCCAAGCAGCTAGGAAAGAGGTCGTTGATGGTCCTCCCCCCCCCCACCTGCCTCTGGTCCCCTTGAAATTGAAAGGCCCAGTGCCGAACCCATTGTACGGACACCTTCTAAAGTTGTTCTCCGAAAGTCTTCCGATAATCCTAATGCCCGTGTTGCTCAACATTACAGTATTGTTGAGGATTTAGCACAGGCTCCATCCACGATGTCTGCGTTGGAAGTCCTCCAGAGTTGTCCGTCCCAACGGAAGGCGTTATTATCTGCGATCAGTGAGATTGAACCTACTGATTCTAGCCTTCTCTCCTTCGATTTAGAGAATTTCATCCCCCGACTTTCGCACCAGAATGCGCTTGTTATACAAGTCGGTATCAACGGTCTCAATATCCGTAGATCCGTAGTGGACGAAGGTGCATCTACATATGTCATGTCATTTGCTTGCTAGAAGGCTATTGGCTCTCCAGCCCTGAATTCGTCACCTAATGCCCTTGAGGCATTCGATGGAAGGGAATCAAAACCCTTGGGTGTTCTCGCTAGCTTGCCAATTACATTGCAAGGAAAGACATTCAACGTTGAAGTAGAATTCGTTGATGATAAACTCAATTACAATCTTCTACTCAGTTGCAGTTGGACTCACGCCATGTTGTGCGTTCCATCAACCCTCTTTAGACTTCTAAAGTTTCCACATGAGGGAAAAATTATTACTGTCGATCAGTTGTCATTCTTTACCTCATCTTCTGAGAACAACGAACCATATGTGGATCAGATTCCTAATCCCCCTGACAGCAAAGGGCCGGGTCTTTTCAAAGATCCCGCTCTCATGGGTATTTTTCCCTTTCCACCACCAAATACCGTTCAAGTCAATATGATCTCTCGGTCAGATGACCCTTGGATCATCCCTTCACCTAAACAGGTTGATTCGTTTAGATATTCAAGGCCGCTTAGTCCAATCGAAATCAATTATTGTGAGATTATAGCTGCATCTGATTCTCCCCCTCCTGAAGCTTCTCCTTTGAGCATGTCTCTCGACGTGTATTCTCAATCCCCATGGCTCGGCGATGCGGATTCACTGGATCCTTTGAAATAAGTGTTTCCATCCGATGAGGCTATCATGGAAACCATGTCTCTTGAGGATCTACCATGGAGCGATGGGCACGATCGTTCCTCGTTCATGCCTGGCCTCAGGGCCATGTCTAACTGCCTTGAGTGCTTTGCATCCCAAGTTCCTTCTTTGCCACTTCAGATGCCCATTTTGACTCATGAAGTCTTTGCGGAAGGTAACTTGGGGAACATTACTCAAATGATGCCTATCGACATTTCTGTTAAACCTAGGATTGTCGAGAATATCCATGTGGGATTCACTTTCTCTTCCGAGGAAGTCCAAGTGTACACTAGTCTCTTTCGCTAATTTTGTGATGTTTTCGCCTGGTCTTACGAATAAATGCCTAGAATCGACCCTAGCATTGTGGTGCACAAGATTCCCACCTACCCAGGTGCGAAGCCTGTCCGCTAGCGTCTTCATCCCGTGCATCCTCGAAAAGCCGCCGCTATCAAGGCTGAAGTTGAGAAACTTCTTGAAGCGGGTTTCATTTATCCGATTCCCCTGACTGAATGGGTTTATAATATAGTTCCCGTGGATAAGAAATAGGGCACCATTCATGTTTGTGTTGATTATCGTGATATCAATCGGGCCTATCCTAAGGATAATTATCCCACCCCGTTTATCGATCAGATCATTGACGATTGTGCGGGAAGTGAAATTTCTCCCTTATGGACGGTTTTTATGGCTATAACCAGATTAAAATTCTTCCATTGGATCAACACAAGACCTCTTTTATTTGTCCATGGGGAACGTTCGCATATAGGAAACTCTCGTTCGGCTTGAAGAATGTTGGGGCTACCTTCCAACGCGTGATGTTCTATTCTTTTCATGATATTCGGCATATTGTCCAACCATACCTGGATGAACTTTCGGCTCATTCAGCTGCGCGGAAATACCACCCAAAACATCTTTTTCATATCTTTCTTCGTTGTAGACGCTACAATATTATACTCAACCCGCATAAATGTGTCTTCTACGTCGACTCCGGTAGAATCTTAGGGTTTATCGTATCTAAAGACGGAATTCGCCTTGACCCTCTTAAGGTTGAGGCTATTGTCAATCTCCCCTCCCCATCCTCGTTACACTAGCTCCAGAGTCTCCAAGGGAAAGCTCATTTCTTACGTTGTTTCATCCCAAACTACGCCGAAGTAGCCAAAGGATTTACACGACTTTTAAAGCAAGATGCCCCTTTCTATTGGGATGACATTACCTAGTAGTCTTTTGATAGGCTTAAGACGTTGCTCATCAATGCTCCCCTATTACGTCCTCCAAACTACCATCGTGATTTCACCCTTTATCTTGTTGTCGCCTTCAGCATGATCGCCATGGTTTTGGTTCAAGATGATGATGACGGTAACGAACATGACATTTACTACCTGTCTCGAAACCTTCTCGAACTTTAAACACGTTACACACATGTCGAGAAGTTAGCATTGGCTGCGGTCTAGGCCATCCAACATTTTCGTCATTACATTCTTTTACGCACGGTGACCGTGATTTATGATTGTAACCCCATGACTTATATTCTGTCACGGCAGTTGCTGGGGGGAAAATACTCGAAGTGGATCGTCATCCTCCAAGAGTTTTATTTGGAGTTTACTACCACCAAATCTAAGAAATCACTTGTTTTCGCTTATTTGATTTGTTCTCTCCCCGTCGACTCTGCTCCTTCTTCCTCTGAAGATCACATTCCGAACGAAACTCTCTTCCTGATCAGCACCCTCGATCCGTGGTATGGTGATATCATCGTGTACCTCCAAACGTCTACTTTCAGGTCTGAACTAACGAAAGATGACCAACGACGCATTTGGCATTAATCGCAACCCTATCGTATTGTTGGAGATACCCTTTATCGTGTCGGAGTTGATTTTGTACTCTGCTGATGTCTGACCCTCAAGGAAGCGGAGAAGGTTTTAAATGACTGCCACAGTGGTGCCTGTGGTGGTCACATGTCTGGTTATGCCACTGCACATAATATCCTTCATGTTGGCTACTTCTGGTCGTCTATTTTCAAAGATTGCATTGTTTCATTACATAAATGCCATGCGTGCCAGATTTATCAACGCAAGATGCGTGCGCCGCCTGTTCCACTACACCCTGTCATTACCGTTGGCCTTTTTTCCAAATGGGGCATAGATTTTATGACGTGTAACCCTCGTTCGGCCGAGGGGCATGCCTATATTATCGTTGTCGTCGATTATTTTACGAAATGGGCCGAAGCAATGCCTACACTGGCTGCGGACGGTAAGACAGCGACACAGTTCATATTCAATCACGTTATTGCTCAATTTGGTGTCCCCCAAGTCATCGTCACTGACCATGGTTCTCATTTTCAGGATTATATGATGGCATAGCTGACATTAAGTTGGTTTGCATCACGACAGCTCAACGCCTTACTATCCTCAAGCTAATGGCCAAGTTGAAGCTGTAAACAAGGTCCTCGTTACAATGCTTCAACGAACAATCGAGAGCCACAAATCAAACTAGCATCTCATGTTGTTCTCAGCTCTATGGGCTTACCGAACATCGATCAAGAATGCAACTGGGTTTACCCCATTTCAATTAGTATATGGTCTAGAAGCCATGCTTCTGATTGAATGTGAAATCCCTTCACTGAAATTAGCTGTGGGATTACTGCCTGATACTTCGCCTGAAGAAGAACGTCTCCTCTATTTAGAGAGATTGGATGAAACTCGTCGCTTAGCTGCCTTGGTCATCGAAGCACAGAAGAAGCGAGTCAAAGCCCATTTTGACAATTAGTTTTTCCTTGTTCTTTCATTGAAGGCGAACTCGTTCTTCTATACGACCAAGCTCACGACAAGCTGGGGGTAGGAAAATTCCAACCCATGTGGCATGGGCCCTACATTGTCAAACGCGTGTTATAGAATGGGGCTTATGAGCTTATTGACTATGAAGGTTGTCCTTTATCGCAGCCCAGAAATGGGTTGTATCTAATAAAATATTATGCTTGAATCATTCATGCATGATATGTGTACATAGGTTATTGTTTTCATTTTGTGTGCATGCTTTGGTTTGATGTGCTTTGTGAGCTTTTTTCTGCTTATTGGGTCTTGTTTACTATGCAGATGTTTATTTCCTATTATGTCGGTTTCGCGGATGGTGCTTCCTGCAGTACTAGGAACTTGTCTTCGGCAGCCTGGGTAATTTATGATCCTGTTGGTGAGTTGATTAACTTATAAGGTATTTGTCTGGGACCAACCACAAACAATGTCGCTAAATATAGTGCATTTTTTGAACTATTAACCAAGGCAGTCAACCTTGGCATATGCGCATTGCTTGTCAAGTTGGATTCACAACTTGTTGTTCTTCAACTGAATGGTCATTATTCGGCTTGGAACCCATGCATTTTGATATTGTATTTGCGTATTCGTTTACTTGAAAGACACTTTGATTTCATTTCATATCAACATATACCAAGACAAATGAATACATTAACAAATGCAATAGCTAACATTATGCTAAATAGACATTTGTGCAATTTATAAAAACATCATCATATGTACATAGACCCATGTAGAAAATATATATATATATATATATATATATATATATATATATATATATATATATATATATATATATATATATATATATATATATATATATATATATATATATTGTTTGTTTACAAGCCGTGTGCATCATAAAACCCACAAAAAATAATATATGTCTATTTCGGTTACATCATGAGACAACATGTCTCTCCAAAATGTGGAGAAATAAAGCCTAAGTGCCTAGTTGGCGTGGTGCTCATGATAGCACGTCACCGCCTGTACCAACTGCCTCAGCAAGCGGTGGATACGACTTGGCACTCCTACAGTGTGCCTCTGGTAGGCTCGAGGTACGTCATCAAAATGGCCATAATCTGGGACCCCACAAGTGATTGCCTCCAGGTTCTGCACTAACTCCTCGTCAATGTCCTCACCCTGAGGATTGAAGTCACGAGGAGTCCGCCTTGCTATTGGAGACATACCAGCAGGACACTCTGGGCCAACATCTGCATCCATATGAGATTAACTATCAGAACATGCATATATACCAAAAAATCATTAAACTCATAAAAACAAAATATGAGTCTTACCAAGTTCTTCATCCCAATCCTCTCCCTCCGGGAGTGGGAGGTCTGGGTCTCCGATAAATTCTGTGCCGACGTAGGTCCAATCCTCCACGACAATCAGTTGTCGTCGAAGCCAATCAAAAAACTCTGGCCTCCAGGACATCTGCTGGCCATCCCCTTCTCTGGGCATCAGTGCCGCCCATCGGGCCATCCGTGGCTCTCTCAGTGGTGGCTCCGGGACTATAGCCTCCTGACGCTAAAATATGGGTAATCGTTCCAAGAAGAACGATACCAGAATCGACCCATACCCAAACTGCTTTAGTTTGGTCTTCTTGCATTTGGTGAGTTATCGTTTGATGTTCATGGTTACAGCCTCGGCCCAGTTGAATATGGTTGGGTTCATACACTCTGAAGCAAGAGGTAATTGCGTCTTCGTAGCCTCATGCGGTGCCTACGATCCCGCAGCCCGCATGATAGTGTGTAGCACTACTCTCAGTGCTAGATCAGGGATGGTCTGGATATCCACTTTACCGCTCCCTATTCCTTTTCGTGCCCCTGGGCACACCTTGTTCATTACCATTTTCATGCTTTCCCTGGAAGGCCGGGTACCAGTCATAATAGGGACTACACCCCTACACGACAGCCAGTGATGAAATATACATCGGATACTTCGAGCTCAAGCTCTTGGTCCCGAAGTACGAACTTCTCCTGATCTTCGTCCCAAATGCTGATGAGATACTGAAGCAATTCGGGCTGAGCCCGGAGACACGGTGTCATAAAAAACTTTTTAAGCCCACAATTCCTGAGGGCATTCATGCATTGTTCATTTTCCATTGCTTTTTCATCCTCTTCGTTGTGTTATCTCTCCTTCCACTTGATTACCATATTTTTTCGCTTGGTACCTGCATCAATTGATCATAGGAACATTGTAAGCCCCCTTGGGTATTAAAATTTGCAGTCTATTGGTTGCATTTTCTTAAATTTCAAGCAGATTTTGGGTTGCATGGTTGGCGCGACTGTTTGGCTAACAGTGGCGCCACCTGGCATAACCCCTGTGTAAAACAGGGTCGATTGGCGCGGGTCTGTGCCCGAAACCTGCGCCAACCGCGGAGCCCTATATTTTTCTAATCCTCCCCTGAGGGATCCCAAATGACAACTAAATGCAATAAAATATAGCTTAAAAGATGGCCAATGGAATCGGCTCTTACCTGAAACAGAAGGAATCCAGATTGGTCCACTAGATTGTCCGCAATTGTCGCCTGAAGATCACAAGAGAAATGGGTCACTGTTGCTCTGCAAAGAGGTAAAAGTGAAAAGTAAATATTCTTTACCATTTGTGGTCTTTCATAATTTTTCAAAGTCCTAAAATAGGTTTTAAAACATATTTGTCGATATATTTTCATATTATTTTCATGGAATATGTTTTACACGCGTATTTTTGTGCAACAACAGGTTTTTTACGTGGTTATGACGAAGAGATGAGTTGTATTTTATACTTTTTCGGACTCGGTAAAAACACGAAAAAGTCACACAAGGAGTCACCTTTCAGCTCTTTTCTGACTCTCTAAAACCAAAAAGATCGCTGAGTCATTTGTCATTTTAAGCTCGTTAAATTGGTTGCGAAACGATATCTACCCAGTATACGTTTACCCCATTTTCGGGCTAGGATAGATTATTTACGAAAAAGGAATACCTTAGCTAATCGTGACTAAGAGGTTCTCTCAGACATAGTTTTCTACCTTTTCAGATCTGAGGGACTATTTACGAAAAGGGACTGCTGGAGTTTTCTTTTCCGCCTTCTTTTCAAACTCTCTAAAATTATATGAAAAGATGTCGAGTTCTTCCTTTGTCAGACTCGTTAAAAACTGATGACATCGGACTCCGTCGTCATGAAGTTACTCGAGTTCCTCCTTCCTAGGGCTCATAAAATGTACTAGGTTGGATTTGTCCGAAAGACAATATTACATCACAAGCACATGCCATCCCCTTCAAGCTTGTTTTAAAAAATAATTAGGGTACTTGCCAGAAATGGTGGGGGAAAATGGCAGTATGTCGCTCTTGAACATGGCACTTGTCTGCATTCGTGTCAGGTTGGGGACATCTCATCTCATTATCTTCTTACCTCCATGGGTTTGAGAATTCTCTTTTGACCGCTCATCTGCTCTTTGCCACGTCACCATGACCTCAGATCCCTTGATGTCAAATACTGCCAAATCCAGTGTCGTAATACCAATATGTTCAAGAGAAGTTTGCCTCTGAAGTTTTCAACCTCACTCTGATTCTCTGTTGGTCCTGATTCACAAACATCATATTCCTTTGTCTCGCGTCGATGATGTGGGAATCATTATGGCCCACCTTCGATCAAGGTCACTTCCTGTCGACTCCAGCTCATTATCCAGGAAGTTGATCTAGAGACTCCCTTCAGGTACCTTGGAGCCTGCATGCCTCAATGGCAGGTCTTCGCATTCGACACAAGGTTTTCATCATTGGCCTTCGATCAACTGATTCTACGGGTGTTCAACATCAAGTCACTATTCACACTCTGTGGATTGTACCTTTAGTACCTTGAGAGCCATTTTCATTATTGGTGGTTTCTCTCGCGTCTGTTAACAACTTCCATCATTGGCTGGTAATTAGATGATTTTCTTGCGTGTTCGACTTCAACTCACATATTCGCATGCTCGAATTTGTACTTTGTTCGAGTCGAGATGGAGTGCAAGACCCTGGGTTTTGTCTGATAAAATCTAGGCTGCGGGTTCTTTGTGGATTACTATGACTTATATTATGACTCTTTTGATTGGATGGTTGTGACCATACCTGAGTCTATTTATTGATCCCTACTGTTGGATGGCTATGTCCATACCTCAGATCTCATTGTTTATATACTCTCTTATGGATGGTTGCGCCCATGCCACATGTCATATATAAGATGTATTAGTTGTATTCATACTTGTAGGTTTTCCAATAGCAGTGTTTTGGTCGAATGCATTCTCATAAAGCATTTCACCCCTCCCTCTCTCTCGGACCTCATGCTTTAAGGGGCATCTGTTACACAGCATTTTGTCACCGTCCCTACAATCCCTCACCCCTCATATTGGAGGGTCTTTCCCGTGACCTGTGAGTAGTGTCAAACTCTGCAAATACCTTATTTGCATCCTTCTGCATAAGGACATGATTCTTCCTATTGAACATTTCCTCAAAAAGCACTCAAAAACCTATGTTTTGGCATTGGCGCAGGTACCCAGTTCATCCCTCACGCCAATGGGGAATATTTGCACTAGAGGCCGCACTAGCTGGTGCTCTGTCCCTGTGTTGAGCCCGCACCAGCCTTTTTGGGAATGTTTTTTAACAAATTGGAGGCGGAAGTTTCCTTTAACCACCTCAGGAATGACTCATTGCAAGTGGTTAAACTCGATAAGCCACAGATCTCTTCCTTTAGGAAATGGTTGAAGGAACATTCCAAGAGGATAGGACTCCCCCCATGATTATAGGGATCCTAACCTCTCCTTCTCCCTCTATATAAACAAGCCTTCTCCCTTTACAAAAGCTAGAACTGAACATATAGCCAAGAAGCTAAACTCAGAGAAGAGACATTATAGCTAAGTAATCGTTATAGAGAAGGTTGAACCAAGGAAGATCCCGTAGAGAGAGCCCCGTCTGAATTCCCGACGAGCTTTGTGAGACGTGCTCTGCTGGAACCCTGCTGGAGGAGATCGCAATGTCGAAGCCTGGTTGTACTCTTCCTTATTTAAATTAATATACTCAACTATGATCTTGATTCTATCTTTGTGTTATGTATATTTGACGCATTGGATTTAGTCTTCTTCGACTGATTGATAGCTACAGATGTGAATAGTATGTTGTGTATCATCTTCGTTTCTTATGTATGTGCAGGTATCTGGGTGTGAGAACGAGTGGATCTTGACCTGTCAGACCAAGAGCGAGAGGTAGCCATTCTTTCGGACGACACAATAGCGTAGGACTTCCGGTAAGTTACCTATCAAGTCTTTGTCCATTTGTTAGCTAAGAATTGATGTCATAGTGTTTCTTTGTGGCTAGACCCACTCTAGGGCTAGTGGGATCGCCTTTGTCCGTAGAGGGAATTTACTGCACCATTAGACTTTCCCAGACTTCCAAAAATCGTTTGAAGGAATAAATTAAATACTAAAATTAGATTGGAGATAAAAATCTAAAACGTTGCTCCAGTAAAGAGGAAATTACTGAGAAGAGGTGGAATAAAGCTAGAAAGCAAAAAAGATAGCTTTAAAAGTACCTTTGTGGAAGAAACAAATGGAAAGCCTAGGCACACAGGAAAGTTACATCCTAATTTAACTGGACGCAATTAAGGGAAATAGGTTGATGGGAAAAGCTTATATAAGCAGATTCGAGATATACAAGAGGTTGTTTCTCACTGGAGAAAATGATCTCTGCTCGGGGGTGAGTTGTGGAGAAAGAGCTCTAAGGATGGGAGGCAACTAGTCTACCTTAAGTGATATGCACAATCAATTTGAATGACACTCTTTGTACCTTGGTTACTTTTTCCAATCAGACTGATCCTTCAAACAACGAATGATATATGATAAAGACTTGTAAACAAGCTTAAACCTACAACAAAAAATGCATTCTATTAATGTAAAATGTAATGAGTACGACTATTATACAATATAGTGATATGTGGAGCTTATAATGGCTAGTTAACTTATACTGAAAATCAACTAATATAGCTACACTAAAAAAACATTGAAAGATTTATAAAATAGATAATACAACCATGAAATGGTCAATAAATAACACTTATGAACAAAGGTTTTAAAATAGCTTTAAACAACATATACACAATGACAAAGAAACTAATTGATCCGGATTTATGCAGGAACACAATAAAATATATAAATAGACATAAACACAAAGATGCATTAGAAATAAAACTTCATTTTGTCAAAAACAAATGACTAAAATATGCTTAGAGACGTAGTGGAAATTAACTAGCTAGGGCGCTGGTAGCTTATCTCTGAGAAGAGATGTGGCAGCTACAGGCCTCTGAACTTTGTTACAACGAGGCTCGAAGGCCTATTTATTGTTGAGAAACAATAGAAAACCCTAAACATCCAAAAACCCAACCGTAGGAGATGAAACGCCAAAACTGTGGGCCTCGTTTGGGTAAATTGGTACATTAATATTCCCGGGGACATAACTTTGGCATACTATCTCTGTTTGACGCGCTCAATACCTCGTTATAAAGATCTATCCTAGGACTACAAATTTTGAGTGAAAAACATCAGTCAATGTCGCTCCCATTTTTCCCAAAAAACGTCGTTTAGGGCCTCAAAACGGCTCCGGAAATTCAGGACCCGAAAAAACTGTTAAAAATAATAAGTTGTAATGAAACTGAAAAACTGAAAGAACCGATGGTGGGGGTTCAAATGGAATAGGTGGGTGGCCACCAATATCCACCTGGATCACTAGGGCCTCAAAAGGGCTTCGGAAGTTCATGACCCGAAAAACTGCTAAAAATAGTAAGTTGTGCTAAAATTGAAAAAATGAAAGAACTGATGGCGAGGGTCCAAATGGAATAGGTGGATGGCCACCAATATCCACCTAGATCCCTAATTCCATAAACAACTTTAAATCTGAATGTATATGATGCAATCAAAGCATATAAACACGAAAGATGTTATAATAACTAGCATGAAAAAGCAAATATTTACCAAGTTAATGCACAATAACGAAAGTGTAACAACCTTGGTGAAAATTCCATGTAATAAAAGTTAAAAATAATAACCATGGTTGGCAGGACACTTATTCCAAGCTGAATGTCAGGAAAAACATCCTAGGGGATGTTAATTTGGTTTATTATGGCTAAGGAAATTGGCAAAGGCAAAGGCTTTGGAGAGGACAAATGGCATTTTTGGCACATTTATTTATGAAAATAATGGAAATTAGTAGAAAAGGGAAATGAAAGGTCACATGTTGCATGTGAGGAGGAAATTGAAGGAAAATAATGGAAAATGAAGAAAATAGAGGCCTCTTCCATAAAAAAAGGCTTATGAGGATTAGTTGGTCTTTTTATCAGTGCATTTTTTGAAGCTCCCTCATTGTTCTCTCTCTCTTTCCCACTCTTGGACACTTAGATTTTTTGGATCGCTTTGGCATTTTGAGAAAGAAAGGTAAGAAAGCAGGAAAAAAGAGGAAGCAAGCAAGGAGGAGCAGGAATCAAGCAACTACAGAAGGATCCTTTGCAGGTATTGATTTGCATGTATGATTTCCATGCTAGATTTGACATGCATGGTATTGCATGTGGTTATTTTTTGTATTGGCATGGGTTTTTCCAGGTGTGACAGTGTATTCAACCTAGCCTTTCCATTTCCGGATAGCCATGGTGTTGTGGTGTTCTCGTGTTTTGGTTTAGTTGGATTATTGGAAGGATTCGAAGCTCAGTGAGGTGGATCTACGAATGATTATAGAACCGGTTCATTTGTTGCCTCGGTTTAGGGCCTAGTGACCCCTGATTCAGACCGTGGGTTACAATAAAGCCTGAGAGGTTGTGGTTTTCTCTCCATTTCAAGCTTAGGATTCCCAAGTTTTGGATTGCGGTAATACCCAGAGAGTATGTTTCACTTTAGAGCCTAGTGACCTCTGATTCAGACTGTGAGTTGCGTTGGTAAATATTGAGAGACTAGGAGACAGGAAAATTCCTCACTATTTAGGCGGAGATAATTCAGTGATATCCATGCTTGTGTTGGCCTAGTGATTGAGTGTAGATAACGATAAAGCCTAGTTTATGATTGATGAGGGTGAGGTGGTTTAGCCTTAGGATGCCCTAGTTAGTTTTTCAGTTTGAGTCACACATTCATGCTTGGAATATGGCACAGGGTTGATTGGCTGAAGAGAGATTTGGCTCAGCCAATCTATGGTCGGGTGGAACGTGGAAGTCCCCTCTCTAGTTGTTTTTAACACTTATTAATGAGAACCTCATTCCTTTGGTATTTGGTATGAAAATGTACTAGTTATTATGTGGATTTCATTGATGTTATATCCATGATATTTCTATTTTTATTATGTTGTTTATAAGCATGTATTGTATCAGTGATGATGCATGGATCTATCTATGTTTTTGCCTATAAATGAATATACAATGTATCTATGGTAGAGTGTAAAAACTCTGGTAAACTTGAATAATTATATATTATTATTGATAAAAGATGAGATGATTACAATTGGGAATCACCAAGGCTCTAAATACAACCTTACGGTGTCCCTTGGTGAAGAGGCATGATTGGTGATCATGCCCTTTCACTTAATAAACCTAAGACAACTATATTAGATAATAATTAATAAATTATACATAACATTGCCCCTCTCTTAAAGATGTTTTGTCCTCAAAACATACGTAATGATGGACATTGTTGACGAATGCTTGGGTTTCCCAAGAGGCGGGCTCTTGCTTTTTGAGACGACCTCACATTTTTAAAATATCTTGGAGCATCTTCTCGAGTTCAATCTTTTGGTGATGTGGATAGCGACAAGATTTGATGTTGATAGGGTCGGATCCTACCTTAACTTCTATTGTATGTTCGATTTCCATATTAGGAGGCATTTTCATTGGCAGGTCTTGGAATACTTTTTTGTGTTTCTGAACTAGTCCTTGTACTTCTAGTGACCCTTTGATGATCCTTTTTGGAGAAAACATTTCTAACTAATGACATTGTACTATATAGGCTGGTGCTCCTTTTTGACTCATCTTCATCATCTGGGATGATGACATTATTTGATTTTCTGGTGCTTAGAATCCATACAACCTATGCTTCTGCCCTTCCCACGTAAAGCTTATAAACTGCTTCTGATGGTTGGCATAATAAGTACCTAAGGTTTGTAGCCATTGAATTCCTAAGACCACATCTACTCCTCGTAATGGCACGATGTAGAATGGAGATTCTAAATTAAAATTTTGAATCTGCAATGACTTTATGGCATTTCCAAACCTTCTCAATTTTATTACCATCGGCCACCATTACCTTCATATTGGGCATGGGAAACGTAAATATGTTGAGTCTTTTGGCCATGGTCGAATCTAAAAAATTGTGGGTACTTCCGGTGTCAAGGAGAACCATTACGTTGTTCTTCTTAATATGTCTTTTTAGTTTTAGTGTGTGAGGTTGTGATATCACTGTCATAGCTGATAAGGACATTTGCGCAATGCTTCCGTCATCTAGTTCTGAAGGGAAATATGGGGTGGCTGCATCTGATTCACCATTGTTAGAGTCATTAGTTGCTTCACAATTATACAGATTCTTTGTCTCGTTTCCTTTAGCGCACCTATGCTTAGGGTCCCACTTTTCGCCGCAACATTTGCACTTGCCCTCTCTCATCCTTTGTATTTCCACGTTAGATTTTTCTTCTTCACGAAGATGGGGTGGGACATATTTTGTGTTATCTATATTTTCAGATTGAGGAAATCTTCGTCTCGAATATACTCTTTCTGATTTTGACCAAGATAACCTTTCAAATTTCTTTTCAACGGCTTTTTCTTTTTGCCTTGCTAGTTCTACTGATGTAATGTCGTGAAGTTCGAGCTCTTCTTGTATATGAATTTTAACTCTTGAGATGAAAGACTGGATTAAACGAGATTTTGACAATCTAGGTACTTGTGTCGCTAAGGTCTCCCATTCTCGAGTGTACTCATCCACATCTCCTTTTTGGCGTAATTTGATGAATGTTGAAAAAAACTTTTCTTCTTTTATACCTTGAAATCTTTTAAAGAATGCATCCTTAAATTTCGTCCAACTAATAGCAAGCGTCGTCTTTCACATATACCAATTATATGCTTCTCCTTCCATTTTCATGGAAGCATGCTTAATTTTTTCGTCATCACTATTAATGTCATAAATCTCAAAATATTCTTCGGCTTTATTAAGCCATGCAACGCTATTTTTTTCATTACCGTCAAACTTGGGTAGCTCGATTTTTGCTCTTCGGTGATATGCTAACGGTGGAACGAGAAAGGGGTATTGATTAGCAAATGCATTCCAGAGCTGCTTATTTTGAGAATATGCATTACTATCTTCATGATGGTGTGGGGAATCAGTGTTTTCATGATGCTCTTTTGAATTCCCTGAATCTGTTGATTATGTTCCATATTGGGGAATATTGGTCATTGTGTTTGATTTATCTTATCGCAAAGTTCTGTTAGCTTTTGCATTGCTTGGCTATGATTTTCTGTGGCCTCGCTATGATTTAACCAAATTTGTCTTTCTATCTGATTTGTCGTATCTTGAAGCTTTTTGATGTCGTTGGAATGTCCTGCAACTGTATCCTCGAGATTGACTAATCTTTTGCCAAAGTCATCGGAATTATTATTAATATGTTTCTCAAGATCGAACAATTTTTTTTGGAAGTCGGCCATCGACATTGATGACGATATTGAATGCGTATGCGGTGGTGAATATTTATCTGCCATTTTTTTCCCTTTTTTTTAAACAATAATTATTATTATTTTATTATTTGAATTATATATTTCGTTAAAATTCATGTTGTTTTAAAATTTATTTATTTATTTATTTTTATTTTTTTCCCTACGGTGAGGTGAAGGGACGGTGGGTGAGGTGAACAGGGAAGGGACGCGGAAGGATGAGGGGTGAGCGGAGGGTGGCGGAGGCAAGAGAAGTGTCGGGGGAGGGGAGCGGGTAGAGGGGTTAGGGGGATGGGACAGGCAGAAAGGTGGAAGGGCGGGGAGGAGAGGTGGGCGGAAGGGAGGGGAGGAGAGGTGTCGGGGGAGGGCGGGGAGGAAGGCTGGGCAGGAGGGCGGGGAGGAAGGATGGGCAGGAGGAAGGGGGGACCGGGGGGGAGGGGGCCAGAAGACGGTTGGAAGGGGGGCGGGGAAAGACAACAGGAAGGTAAGTGGGAGGAGGGGCGGGCGGGGGAGGAGGTGCTCGGATGAGGGAGCCGTGAGTGCTGAGGGTGGGTTGGGTAGGACCGTGAGGGCCGAGGGGTGAGGGGGAGGGTTGGGTAGAGTGAGGGGGGGTGGAGTGTTGGGAAGGGAGTGTTGTGTGAGGGGGCCGAGGGAAGAGGAAAAAAATCAGTGGAGGAAAAAATCTGCAATTTTTTAAACAAATGTTGCAGCCCACAAGCACCCAGCTTTTAACAAATCTGCAATGTTCTCTGTATTTTCTTAATCTCTTGATGGTCACACAGATCCTGAATACCAATGGAGTGTAAAAACTCTGGTAAACTTGAATAAGTATATATTATTATTGATAAAAGATGAGATGATTACAATTAAGAATCATAAGGCTTTAAATACAGCCTTACAGTGTCCCTTGGTGAAGAGGCATGATCGTTGATCATGCCCTTTCACTTAATAAACCCAAGACAACTATATTAAATAATAATTAATAAATTATACATAACATATGGTCAAATATATTTATTTGCAGCTTATGATGTAAAGGAGCAGTGCTTCTTAGCAATTCTCAGATAAGTATTAGACCCTTATGTTTCATTATGTTGTTTACACCTGTAGATGCAATGTTTGTGACATGTTTAACAAAATTCTAATCATGGCTGGGTGGGGTTGGATGAGTTCCCAACGATGTGATTTCCTCCATGTATTTGTTTTAATTTTATTTGTCCTCTCTTAAAGTTATAGGAAGTTCTAGGCAGTCACCTAGGCTCAAGGGCTAAAAATGTGGCACAAATCCTGGTTCTACAGGTACATAATTGACTGTTTGGGGCCCTGACCGTTACCTTGCCAAGGAAAGTTCACGACTAAAGGTCTATAGCCACTCTCTTTCCCTTATATGCCCACGGCTAAGGGTCAAGAGGGTAAAAATTTAGTCCCCCTTCAAGTTTCAGGGATCTGGGAGGGTGGTTTACCTCATGGAGGTGTTGTTGATGCTGTGTAAGAGGTGTTCGTCATGTTTCTGTCGGTTCCGCTTCCTTAAGTTCATCTAGGATGTTGAATATCATATTAGTAGCCTCTCGTCATATGTTTACCTTGGTTGGCCAATTACTTGGGTAGACGTGGGAAGAGGGTGTTACAGAGTGGTATCAGAGCTTGGTTCAACTCTCGGATTGGATGGGTAGTGTATTGATCATGCGTTATGTTGATTGCTTATGTGTTTTCATACCTATGTTGTATGTGGTTGATGCATTCACATTGTGTTGGCCATGGTACCAATGGTGTTGCCATGGAAGCGTTGATGATGTTATTGTTGACATGTTGTCATGAATGTGTGATTGATTGTGTGTTGTTCTTGTTTATGTATTATGCATGCACTCTTGCTTACATATTGTTACATGTTGTATATCAATTTCTTGGTTATGCTAGGTCATATTTGGTTCATGCTTGTGTATTGGTTGTGCATGTTTTCTTGTGTAATGTTATATGTTGAATATGCATTGGTCGTCACACTGGATTACATGTTGCTTATGCTTATGTTTAATTTGTGCTTACGGTTGTGCGTGGTCAAGCTTGCATTGGTGTGCATTTGATATGGTCATGCATGGATAACTAGAATCCAACTAGAATGACATTTATATGTTTATATGCCTAGACATTGTATGTTTATATGGTGTCATGACTATATCTATACATGTATTATGCTGATTGAATGATATTGTAGGAAGTATCCTCCCTAAATTACACTAAGGTACGTTGGTTTATTGTTATTTGGTTTAGCTGACATATTATACCTTGCAAGAGAGATCAACATGGATATAAATATGGTAGAATACAATGAATCCCCCCATGAGTCATATGAGCAACATGGTGGGCATTATTCTGATTTGGCAGACACCTTGAGAATCCTAAAGGAAGAAATGAGGAATTGTAAGGCAGATAGTGAAAAACTCATACAGGCACAAGAGAAACAAGTAGAGGTGAATGCAATACTTCTTCAGAGCTTGTCTGATTCGCAAAAATAAGGGCCACTTAGGATCAACTATGGATAGGAGGAAAAACTAATGGGGCATATGGTAGCAAGTCTCCTGGTAGTAGTTCAGATAGAGCTGATACAGTGAGAGATGGCAGGTTGTTAGACACTCCGGATAGGAGGAGTGATGAGTACAGGTAGCATTCTAGTTTTGCTTCGGATAGAAATCATGATCGTCATCGGTATCATCCTTCCAGGAGCAGTGACAAGAGATACATGCCAGATGAATTTAAGTAAGAAAATCCACCTACTTTAGATGGAGACATGAAGAAAACAAAAGAGGCAGAAGCTTAGATACTTGGGATGAATAAGTTCTTTGAGTTGCATGAGTACTTAGATAACATGAAGTCCAAGATTGTTATCTTCAGTTTGAGAGGTAAAGTAGACATCTGGTGGGAAGATGTGAAGCGGGTCAGACACATCAGGACAGATGACTTGAGCTGGCATGAGTTCAAGAGGCTTTTCAGGAAGAAATATTGTCAGAGAGGCACTACAATAGCAAGGCCAATAATCCAACTCCTATACACGTGTACTTGTACTTGTACCAACTCCTGTACCTGTACTCTCTTGCAACATGTGCACAATATCCATATACTTACCTGACCTGCCTGCAAGAGTTTGTTGTAGTTCCATTTGGTTTCACTAATGCCCTAACTACATTTATGTGTTTGATGAACAATGTGTTGCGTCCTTATTTAGACAAGTTTGTGATTGTGTTTATTGATGACATATTGGTGTATTCTAAAAATGAGGAAGAGCATGTTGAACATTTGGCAGCAGTGTTGAGGTTGTTGAGAGAGAATCAGTTGTATGTTAAGCTCAACAAATGCAGCTTCTTCCAAAATGAGGTACACTACTTGGGAAATGTTGTCTCTAAGGAATGCATTTCAGTATATCTAGAGAAGATAAGGGTCATCATGGAGTGGGTAGCTCCTAAGAATGTAGAAGAGGTGATATCATTCATGGGATTGGCATTTCACTACAGGAAGTTCATCAGGAACTTCTCATAGATTGCTTATCCTATTACATCATTGCAGAGGAAGGGTAAGAAGTTTGATTGGACAGAGGAGTGTGAGGCTAGTTTTGAGTAACTTGAGTATTTGTTGACACATGCTCTAATGTTAGAGATTGTAGATCCGGACAAGGAGTTTGTAGTGTGTACAAATGCTTGCAAGAAAGGACTTGGTGGGGTCCTTATGCAACATGGAAAAATGGTATGATACAAGACATGAAAATTAAATTAACATGAGCAGAACTAATCGACACATGATCTTGAGCTAGCAACGATCATACATGCACTGAATATGTGGAGGCACTATCTTCTTGGTAGGTAGTTTGTATTGATGAGTGAACACATTGGGTTGAGGTACTTATTTGACCAGTCAAATTTGAATGCCAGATAGGCTAGATGGTTGGGCATTATTAGCGAGTTTGACTTTGAGATCAGGTACATCAAGGGAAAGGAGAACAGGGTCACAAATGCTCTTAGTAGGCGAGTACAGGTAAACCACTTAGTAGCGATGAGCTCCTATGGGACAGACTTACAGGATGTGATCTTGTAGGTAGGTCAGGTAAGTATATGGAGATTGTGCACATGTTGCAACATAGTACAAGTACAGGTGTTGGTACAAGTACAATTACACGTGTACAGGAGTTGGATTACTGTTTCACAATGGATGAATTGGTTAGATTTAGGGATAGGATATATGTAATGGACAACAGTGAGCTCGAGAATGTGATCTTGAGAGAGTTTTATGCGAAACCATATTCAGGTCACCTAGGCTACCATAAGACATTGACTGTAGTGCATAAATTATATTATTGGTCGAATTTAAAGAAGGATGTGGCAGAGTTTGTAGCTAGATGTTGCATTTCTCAAATGGTTAAGGCAGAGCGTAACATCTGGGTGGACTGCTACAACAGATTGTGATTCCAAACTGGAAATCAGAGGTCATTTCCATGGATTTCATCACAGGTTAACCAAGACGGTTAGACAACTTGATTCCATCATGGTTGTTATGGAAAAGTTAACAAAGGTTTCATATTTCATACCGGTGAAGACTACATACTCAACTAGCGATGTAGCACAAGTGTTTATCAGAGACATAGTCAGATTGCATGGTGTTCAAAAGAAGATTGTGTCCGACAAGGATGCAAATTTCACTTCCAAGTTTTGGAAGGAGTTGTTTACAAGTTTGGGCATTGAGTTGGCCTTCAACACAACTTATCGTTTGCAGATAGATGGACAAACTGAGAGGGTTAATAGGATATTAGAGGATATGTTGAGGATGTATGTGATGCATCAGCAACACAAGTGGGTAGAGTATCTTCCACTGGTAGAGTTCGCCTACCATAATGGGTATCAAGAGTCATTGAGGATGAGTCCATTTGAGGCTATGTATGGGCGGAGTTGCAACACTCCCATTAGTTGGAGTGATCCGGTTAACAGGGTATTGATTGGACGAGAGATGTTGGTAGAAATGGAACAAGAAATGCAAGTGATCAAGAAGCACTTGAAAGCATCGCACGATAGGCACAAGAGTTATGGAGACAATAAAAAATTATTCAAGGAGTTCAGGTTGGGGATCAGGTGTACTTGCGTATCAATCCCAAGAAAATCTCTTTGCGGATTGGATCATGTTCTAAGCTGGCACCACAGTTTTGTGGACCCTTCAGGATCATTGAGAGGATCAGACCAATGGCCTATCGACTTGCACTACCTTCCACAATGAAATTCCATGATGTTTTTCATATATCTTTGCTTAAGAAGTATGTTAAATATGTTGATCATGTGATTGACTAGTCTGTATTGCAGGTGGAACCAGATGGAGAATTCCTGCCGAAGCCTCAGTGTATATTGCAGAAAAAAGGTGGTCATGCTCCGGAACCGAGCAATAGAGCAATTTAAAGTGCAATGGAAGCACTTTGGGCATGATGAACCTACATGGGAGATGGCAGATCATATGCGGGCCATGTATCCTTCCTTATTTGCTAGTTGAGGCAAAGCAATTTTGATGTGATGTTGGTTTTTTTTTAGTATATGTTTTGGTGATATTTTGGTATATGTTTTGATGTGATAGTTAGATATATGTAAATACGTATATGGATGTAAAAACTGTCATGCACTATGTTATAAAGCTCCAATAGGAGGTATGGCATCATGTCATTATAGTCGTCATGTTGTTACGATGTCATGTTGGTTTGCTTTTTAGTAGGGTGATCACTGTAAATACTGCATCGAGATATGCTATAAAGCTCCATGGGCAATATGGTTGCTTTTCAACAGTTTTTCTGAGGTATATGTGTGGTTGAACACCGAGGATGGTGTCCCCAAGGGGGAGGGCTCTGTAACATCCTTGTGAAAATTCCATGTAATAAAAGTTAAAAATAATAACCACGGTTGGCAGGAGACTTATTCCAAGTTGAATGTTGGGCAAAACATCCTAGGGGGTGTTAATTTGGTTTATTATGGATAAGGAAATTTGCAAAGGCAAAGGCAAAGGCTTTGGAGAGGAAAAATGACATTTTTGGCACATTTATTTACGAAAAATAATGGAAATTAGGAGAAAAGGGAGATGAAAGGTCACAGGTTGCATATGAGAAGCAGAGTTGAAGGAAAATAATGGAAAATGAAGAAAATAAAGGCATTTTCCATAAAAAGACTTATGAGGATCAGTTGGTACATTTTTGTCAATGCATTTTTTGGAGCTCTCTCATTATTCTCTCTCTCTCTCTATCACTCTTGGACACTTGGAGTTTTTGGAGCACTTTGGCATTTTGAGCACGAAAGGCAAGAAAGCAGGAAAAAGGAGGAAGCAAGCAAGGAGGAGTGGGAATCAAGCAACTACATCAAGATTCTTTGCAGGTATTGATTTGCATGTATGTTTTCCTTGCTAGATTTGACATGCATGGCATTTCATGTGGTCCTTTGTTGTCTTGGCATGGGTTTTGCCAGGTGTGACAGTGTATTCAACCTAGCCTTTCCATTTTCGGATACCCATGGTGTTGGTGGGTTCTCATGTTTTGGTTTAGTTGGATTACCATATGGATTCGAAGCTGAGTGAGGTGGATCTCCGAATGATTATAGAACCAGTTCATTTGGTGCCTCAATTTAGGGCCTAGTGACCCTGATTTAGACTATGGGTTGCGGTAAATCCTAAGAGGTGGTGGTTTGCTCTCCATTTCAGGCCTAGGAATCCCGGGTTTGGGATTATGGTAAAGCTTGGAGAGTATGTCTTGGTTTAGGGCCTAGTGACCCCCGATTTTGACTATGGGTTGTAGTAAAGCCTGAGAGACTAGGAGACTGGAAAAATCCTAACAGTTTAGGCAGAGAGAACATGGTGATATCCATGCTTGTGTTGGCCTAGTGATCGGGTGTAGATCACGGTAAAGCCTGGCTTATGAGTGATGAGGCTGAGGTGGTTTAGCCTCGGGATGCCTTGATTGGTTTTTTGGTTTGAGTCCCACATTCATACTTGGAATATGGCACAGGGGTGATTGGCTGAAGGGAGATTTGGCTCAACCAATCTATGGTCGGATGGAATGTGGAAGTCCCATCTTCAGTTAGTTTTTACACCCATTAATGAGAAGCTCATTCCTTTGGTATTTGGTATGCAAATGTATTGGTTATTATGTGGATTTCATTGATGTTATGTCCATGGTATTTATGTTGTTATTATGCTGGTTATAAGCATGTACTGTATCAGTGATGATGTATGGCTCTATTTATGTTTTTTTATTGTAAATGAATATGCAATGTATCTATTGTCAAACAGATTGTATTGCCGCTCATGATGTAAGAGAGTAATGATGCTTAGTGATTCTCAGATAAGTGTTAGATCCCTATGTTTAATTTTGTTGTTTACACTTGTAGATGCAATGTTTGTAACATGTTTGACAAAATGTCTGTCATGGCTGGGTGGGGTTAGACGAGTTCCTGATGATGTGATTGCCTCCATGTATTTTTTTAATGTTATTTATCCTCTCCTGAAGTTACAAGAAGTTTTAGGTAGTGACCTGAGCTCAGGGACTAAAAATGTGGCACAAATTCTGGAGTTGCAGGCACCAAATTGACTGTTTGAGGCCCTGACCGCTACCTTGCCAAGGAAACCCCACGAGTAAGGGTCTATAGCCACTCTCTTGCCCTTATATGCCTGCGGCTAAGGCTCAAGTGGGTCAAAATATAGCCCCCATTAAATTTTCAGGGGATTAGGAGGGTGGTTTACCTTTTGATGGAGTTGTTGATGCTGTGTAAGAGGTGTTTGTCGTGTTTGTGTCGGTTCTACTTCCTTAAGGTCATCTAGGAGGTTGAATCTCATATTAGTAGCCTCTCTGACATGTTTACCCCGGTTGGCTGGTTACTTGGATAGATGTGGGAAGAGAGTGTTACAGAAAGAGTGTACTGCCCTTAGTGGTGGGGGCCCTTCCACTAACCAACAAGTACACTTAACTTAAAATCAGAGGTTGAAACTTCAAAAGAACTCCATAAATTGATCAAAATGACTAATTACAGATTTACAACTTAAATCTAAGCTCTCAAGCTTAAATATGAATTCTAAAAAATAATAACACTGTTTGGCAACCTAAGCTTTGTTGCCTTTATAGGAAAGATTTCAACAACATACCCAACGATATTGTTCTAAATTAATTACAACCTATTGTAAGGATATAATTTGATATCAACCTTACCGAGCACTAAAATCATGGATCTAATCTCTGAAAATCAGATTTGTGTGAATTTAGCATTCCATGCTATGTTTTAGCTGTCAGAGTGCCAACATTAACCAAGTGTCTCAAAGTTGTTTTAGGGCAAGTGAGTAATAAACTCACCATCTCGGGATACCCGTTATCAAAATTCATGTTCTAGATTCTACCTAGACCTCCTATAATTACAACAATGAAGGATGATTTACAAAATCTACTAAAATCTCCAATTTATTTTACAATGCAATTAGCTCAATTGGTTGAGTTCCCGTTGTTGAGTACCTCAACAATTTGGGAGGTCTCGGGTCAATTCTCCTCAACACCTTCGAGGTTAGGCTCTGCTAGTTTGGTCGACAAGATGTGGTCAACAATTTGGGAGGTCTCAGGTCAATTCTCCTCAACGCCTTCGAGGTTAGTGAATTTGGGTATATATATTATTATGTGATGAAATGTTTTTGTAATGTATTAAATAGATAGAGAATCAACTATAGTTAAGAGAGTTTTCCTATTATAAGATACTAAAATTGTTTTTTATATATATATATATATATATATATATATATATATATATATATATATATAAGGGATAGTGTTTCCACATTAATTACCAAAAAAACAACAAAAACAAGCACTTTAAAGTTGGAAAAACTTTTGTTACAAGTAATGTTTCATAAACCACTTTTATATTGCATGAATTAGATTTGACAACTTTTATATTGCATGGATTAGATATGACAACTTTGAATAAAGTTATAAGAAAAAATAAATTTGACAAAATGGACACAACTTGATTGGGGCTATAAAAATGAGATATTATTAGAAGTCATTGACTTTAAAGTTATGGAAATTTTATAAACAAGTCAACTTTAAAGTTGGGAAAACTTTTCTTCCAAGTAATGCTTCATAAACCACCTTTATCTTGCATAGAATAAATATCATAACTTTAAATTAAGTTACATAAATAAATAAATTTGACAAAATGGATACGCCTTCAATGGAGTTATAATAATGGGATTATAACGAAAGTTATTTATTTATTTTTTAAAATGTTTTATATTGAAATTTTATAGCTAACACTTATCTGATTAAAGATATTACGATGGATACATCACACAATTTTAATCTAACGAGGTGATTTTTACACCGATAGGCGTTTATTTTGAGCTATTCACCTCACATTTTCGTATATGTGTGACATATGTCCATTACACCTATTCAATATGTAGTTACACATGTTTCCACTCACTCCATTTTCAAAAAGGTGGCTGCAAGACTCTACGAGCGAATTTCATGGTGCACGACATATCGTGGCACGAAGTAGTGTGCAGTCACAACAATACCCATTTAGCGACTAACATGCAAGTCTTAATTGTGTCTCTGACTTGTCGTTTAATAAAGGTCGATCTCTGCAAGAACATCAACATACAAGCTAATGTCTGCCCCGTTGACGATCTTCTATAATTGCACGATCAACATTTATGACGTCCCTACGCAAAAGGTATGAGCTTTGAACCAAGCACTTCTATATGTTTGTTGCGACTAGGGATTTTACATATTCTCGTGCCCAAGTATTTTCATGGTGAGGCTGAAGCCATGAATTTTCACGGGTAGCTTGGAGCCATAATGATGCTAGTTGGCACTGCAATTTCGAGTCATAAGGCAAATTCTATGCCTACAATTACAACTAGATCTGGAGCTTCAACTAGTGCACTTGTCTCCATGGCAGTGCCAACAAAGAAATTTATTGGAGCACTTGCGCATCAACAAAAAACTTACAAGCCAAATGTTGGTAAACCCCACAATTAAACATAATTTATGTAGCAAAGTATATGTTCTATTGGCTTATGCGGGTTTTACTTTCTTTTGATTAACTTGAGAAATATTGTAGGACTGCAAATGATGAAGAAACAATCGTTGCAATGTTTCCTCGAGAAGCGGAAAGAGAGGTAATACTGAGCTCAACAGAATGATTTGGGGTAATTTTGCAGATTATCCAAATTATCTCTATTTCTAAATTACAAATGTAATGAGATTATGCATATTCGTGCCAATTGCAGACAGAACAACGCGAGTCCTTATGTGATGAAAATCCCCGAATCAAGCATGTTAGGTGTAGCAACATGAGACAAAATAGGCTTCATTATCTGCCATAGACATTCAAAATCCAATTTAATATATGAGAATATAGCACCTGCAATGTGCCAGCTTACAAATTTTGGGAATTTGAATTGCTTTGTTGAGATTGCAACAAGATGATGAGCTTAGTGGAAAGGAGTCGTCTTCACTAAGTGGGCCCGCAGGCTATTTTTGGTGCAAAGTTTATTTTTAGACTGTGTCTATTTTTAGACATATGGATCATGTTCTATGAGTTGCAGGATGCTATTTGTGGATGGTTGGTCAAGTCGGAAAAAATAGATGGACTTCTATTTTTAGACATACTGGGTGGAATCTATTTTTAGATCGCGCTTTTACCCATTTCACATCTAATATTATTAGCTCTTAATAATATTTGGACTCTAAACATTATCTTATTATCTTGAAGCACTTCAGTTAAGTGCACAGATGTGGTACAGGAGCTGAAAAAAGGAATTACGCTATTCCTAAGGGTTAAGTGGAGCTATTGCATGGAGGACTTCAGCTAGAACTCAAAGATTGTGAAGTTTGCAGAGCCGATCGAGAGCCACGGAGTCGTGTCTGGCTTAACTCGCTAAACATGTTTGTTTTGGTTGTATCTAGTCTAATTGATTGATACACTAGTGAGAGTGGTGTAAATTAATTATTAATTAATTCACTAATTATAAAATTATAAATCAACTAAAGACTACATCGCTAACTTAGTGATGGATGAAGGGAGACCAAAGGAGAGGTAGTTGAAAGAGCAAAGGTGACTATCGGGCCAGATCATATCGGTACATGAGTTTGCACCACACATTGATGGAGATGCCAATGAGGATTGGGTGCAGCTGGCATACCGTAGGGATTCGAACTCGACAAGGTCATTCATCTTGGATTTTGAGTTAGAGTGCGTGCTACCAGGTGGAGCATACTGGAGCATGTGTTTCTATTTATCTCGAGTTGATATTTATCTCGAGTTGTAGTAAACAAATTGGAGATTGTACTCGAGCTTGTGAGGAGTTTGTACTATGATTGTTACATGTTCTCTATCATTATAATATACAGATAGTTGGGGGTTTTCAGTTGTAAGCTTTCCCCATTACATACTGTGTTGATATGTGTGATTGATTAATGTTTCAATGTGCGCATGCGATTGTTTTTAATTCCGCAAATTGATGATCAATAGTAGAAGAGGTTATGTATTATGCATGAAGCTCAAATAGTGTGTGATCAGGATAATCTCGGTGAATAATTTAATCAATTATTCAAATTTCTACATGGTATCAGAGAAGTATTGATCATTGGAGCAATTGCAAACATTGAAGCGGTTGAGTTTTGAGCTGGTGGAATTCGAATTTGCAGCAGTGTTTTCTTGGTGTCGAAGTTGAGATGTCTTTCAACGGATTGCGATTGGAGTATGCCCTTGAGGGAAGCTCAAATTATATTGCATGGAAGGATAGGATGGAGGCGGTGTTGGATGACAATGGGTTAAAGGAATTCATAGATGTAGAAATTCCAAAACCTACTTCTAGTGATGCTGCCGTACTTGACGCATGGCAAAAGAAGACAGCAAAGTGTCGAAGGATTCTGTTGGAAGGTGTGAAGGATCACATAGTATCCAACCTTCATGGTAAGGCTTCTCCATTCTTGATGTGGAAAGCTTTGACAGATTTATTCCAAAGCAAGAGTGACCAGAGGAAGTTGGCGCTCAAGGACAAACTCAGGAACATAAAGATGGAGAAAGGTGACAGTATGCCCAAGTACCTCACGAAGTTCATCCAATGCAGGGATGAGCTGGGAAGTGTGGGGGTGACTGTTGATGACGAGGACTTGGTGAGCTTGGCTCTCCTTGGGCTTCCGAAGAGTTGGCACTCCTATCAGGACTCTGTCAATGGTCGGGAGAAATTGCCAGGATGGGAGCGACTTTGGTCGGATCTTGTGCAAGAGGAGATAAGGCGAAGTACCAGGGACGGATCTTCATCAAATAACTCTGATGAAGAGAATTGCGCTTTGGCTGCCAAAGCAAAGAAGGGGAAGAGCAAGAAAGCTTCTCAATCCGGTGCGAAAGGCAAGAAGCAGGACATGTCCAAGGTGAAGTGCTTTCACTGTCACCAACACGGACATTACGCCACTAATTGTCCACAGAAGAAGAAAAATAAGCAGGTTGTTGGATCTGCAGCTGGAGAGGCCTTAGCCTCGCAGTTTGAGCTGGATTTTTCACTGATCGCATGCTTGGTCTCAAGTGTGATGGGTTCAGTGTGGTTTCTTGACAGTGGTGCATCTTTTCACATGACAAGAGATCGAGATTTGTTTACTGATCTGGATGAGAAAGATCTTGGAGTGCACATCAAGATGGGCGATGATGGTAGATACAGTGCGACCGGTATCGGTACCATTTCCTTTGAGAGGGAGTCTGGTAAACCCTTCGTATTGAAGGATGTGATGCATGTTCCAGGATTGAAGAAGAATCTTATCTCTGTGGCGATGTTAGAAGACAAGGGATATGATGTTGTCTTTAGTGAAGGAAAGGCTTTCCTGCGCAGTAAGGAAACTGGTGAGACCCGGAGGATAGGGGTTCGAGTTAAGAACCTTTATCAATTGCAGGTAGATGGCTGTGCAACAATGGTAGGCAAGGCATAAGGAGTGGTGAGCCGGGATGATGGCGAGTTGTGGCACCGGAGATTGGGCCACCTTCACCATGGAGCTTTGAAGATACTGCAACAGATTTCTACTGGTCTTCCTAAAGGCACTCTTGCGTAGTCATATCAATGCAAGGGGTGTACCTTGGGAAAATTTGTGAAAGCCACCTTTCACGAGAAGGATAGTCGCGCCATGACGATCCTTGAGAGAATTCAAATAGACGTGTGTGGACCTTTCTCAGCAGCTTCGACAGCAAAGCACAGGTATTATGTGATATTTGTTGATGATTTTTCTCATAAGTGTTGGATCTTCTTCATGTAGAAGAAGAGCGAGACATAATCAAAGTTCTGTGAGTTCAAGGCACTGGTTGAGAAAGAATCGGGGAAGCAGGTGAAGGCTCTTAGGAGTGACAATGGTGGTGAATTCATCTCTGGCGAATTCAAGGACTTTTGCAGCATAGAAGGAATTCGAAGAGAGCTCATAGCGCCTCATAACCCATAGCAGAATGGGGTTGTTGAGTGGAAGAACGGAACGATCGTGGGTGCTGCATGGGCGATGTTGCATGATCAGGGCCTACCCATACACTTGTGGGCGGAGGCATGCAATACTGCAGTATATGTGCAGAACCGTTGTCCTCACAGGATACTTGGCATGAGTACACCCGAGGAGGCGTTTTCTGGTAAGAGGCCCGATATTTCCCATTTGAGGATTTTTGGTTCACCTGTTTACATTCATGTGATGAAGGATGCCAGGAAGAAGCTGGAGCCGATCGCAGAGGTTGGGATATTTGTGGGGTACACTGATACGCCCCACAACTATCGTGTGTATTTTCCAGACAGTCGCAAGACTGTTGTGCGACGGGATATCAAATTTCAGGAGGAGAAAGCCATGAAGTGTTCGCTTGAGAGGGAGCCACACTTGCATGCAGATGAGGAGCTATTAGTTCCTAAGGATGAGCTTCAGGATGTGGATCACCCACAAGAGGAAGTTCATGGAGTGGAAGAGACCACTCATGCAGCGCCAACCATCAGAGGGCAGAAGCGCACTACAGAAGCTGAACGACTGGCTCAAGATGCAGAGAAGATCAGAAAAGCACCTACATCACAAATACAGACAGACAAGCCACCTGGACTAGTATATCGGATACATGGCTCTTATGAGCAAGTGTATCATGACAGAGCCATCCTCTTTCGAGGAAGCCGTGGAGGACCCCGCATGGGTAGATGCCATGGTGGAAGAGTATGATTCGATTGTCAGAAACAGTGCATGGGAGATTGTCCCAAGGCTGGAAGGGAAATCAGTGGTGGGTTCTATATGGATCTACAAAGTGAAGCAAGCAGCTAAGAGGAGTGTGGAGAAGTACAAGGCAAGATTTGTTGCCCGAGGCTTTTCACAGATTGAGGGGATCGATTATGAGGAGACCTTTGCACCTGTCGCAAGGTATTCTTCCACATGGACGATTCTTGCTCTCTCAGCGTAGATGGGGTGGCACATTTATTAGATGGATGTGAAGACTGTGTTCCTCAACGGAGTCATTGAGGAGGAGGTGTACATAGAGCAACCCAAAGGTTTCGAGATCTTCAGCAGCGAGTCGCATGTGTGCAGGCTCAAGAGAGCGTTGTATGGGTTGAAACAAGCACCTCGTGCTTGGTACACACGAATAGACAGTTATTTCACCGGACTTGGATTCTCCAAGAGTGAGGCGGATCCGAACCTATACCAGATTGTGGTGGAGGGTAAGTTGCTGATCATTGTACTTTATGTAGATGATTTGATTTTGACAGGTGATGAGCTGTTGATACTCTCATGCAAGGAGGATCCTGCAAAAGAGTTTGAGATGAAGGACTTGGGCCTCCTTCATTATTTCCTGGGATTGGAAATTTGGCAGCGCAGTGGTGGACTGTTTGTTTCTCAGGGTAAGTATGCCCGTGAGATACTGGAGAAGTTCAACATGCATGGCTGCAAGCCTGTTGATACTCCTCTTCCTGGTGGTTGGAGGAAGGAGGATGCTACTTCAGCGGAGGTAGTGGATGCCACTGTTTATCGACAGTTGGTGGGGTCGCTTATGTATCTGGTCAATACATGACCCGATATATGCTATGCAGTTAACCAACTTTCAAAAGATATGGTTAAGCCTACCAAGCTCTTTTGGAAGGCGGGGAAGCATGTATTGAGATATCTCAGAGGCACATCGGGATATGGATTGTGGTACAGACAGTTGGATGAGGTGAGGCTATGTGGCTTCACGGATGCAGATTGGGCAGGGAGCCCAACGGACAGAAAGAGCACATCTGGAGGGATTTTCAGTATCGGGTTGACAACAATTTCTTGGTACAACAGGAAGCAGAGATACGTGGCACTTAGTTCAGCAGAGGCCGAGTATATGGTAGCGAGTTTGGCTGCATGCGAGGCTATATGGATGAGGAAGATCCTGGTCGGGTTGTTCGGTTCACACTTGGATCCTACTGTGATTTATTGTGATAATTGGAGTTGCAGCAAACTCTCGGTTAATCCAGTATTTCATGATAGATCTAAGCACATTGACATCCGGTATCATCATATCAGAGATTGTGTGCAGCGGAAGATCATGTTACTTTCATACATTCCTATGGAGGATCAGGATGCTGATATCTTGACGAAGGCGCTCACCAGGAGAAAATTTGAATACCACAGGGGCAGGATAGGGGTTGCAGATAATCCATATCTTGTTGAGAGGGAGTGTTGAGATTGCAACAAGATGATGAGCTTAGTGGAAAGGAGCCGCCTTCACTAAGTGGGCCCGCAGGCTATTTTTGGCGCAAAGTCTATTTTTAGACTATGTCTATTTTTAGACATATGGATCATGTTCTATGAGTTGCAGGATGCTATTTGTGGATGGTTGGTCAAGTCGGAAAAAATAGATGGACTTCTATTTTTAGACATACTGGGCGGAATCTATTTTTAGATTGCAAGTCTAAAAATAGATATGTCGAATATTATTAGCTCTTAATAATATTTGGACTCTAAACATTATCTTATCCTCTTGGAGCACTTCAGTTAAGTGCACAGATGTGGCACATGCAGCTGACAGAAGGAATTACACTATTCCTAAGGGTTTAGTGGAGCTATTGCATGGAGACTTCAGTTAGAACTTAGGTGACAGAGTTTGGTGGAGTTGATTGAGGAGTTAATGGAGTTGTGTTCAGTTTAACTCAGTTAAACATATTTGAGCTAGTTGTATCTAGTCTAACTGATTGATACACTAGTGAGAGTGGTGTGAATTAATTATAATTAATTCACTAATTATAAACTCACAAATCAACTAAAGAATACATCAGTTAACTTCAGTGCATGGACAGTTTTAGTGGAGACCAGTGGAGAGGTAGGTGAAAGAGCAGTGTGACTATCAGTTGTGACTATATTGGTGCATGAGTTTGCACCACACATTGATGGAGATGCCAATGAGGATTGCGCAGTGCATACTAGAGGGATTCAAACTCAGATTGGGCCATTATTCATCTTGGATTGCGCAGTAGAGGCAGGGTAACAGGTGGAGCAGATTGGAGCATGTGTTTTGCTAGATCTGAGCTTGTGTAGTGTGTAACAATTAGAGATTGTACTGAGAGCTTGTGAGGAGTTTGTACAATGATTGTTACATGATCTCTATCATTATAATATACAAATAGTTGGGGGTTTTCAGCTTCAAGCTTTCCCATAAATACTGTGTTTATATGTGTGATTGTTTATGGTTTTAATGTGTGCATGCGATTGTTTATATTTCCGCAATTAATGATCAATAGTAGAAGAGGTTATGTATTATGCATGAAGCTCAAATAGTGTGTGATCAGGATAATCTCGGTGAATAATTTAACAGTTATTCAAATTTCTACATGCTTGACTTGCCTCCTAATCGTTACATTTCAGGATATTCGTATATAATTAACATAAAGATGCCCTGTAATGCTTTCTATTATATCTCCCACTATTTGGTAGAATAATAAGAACAGTATGAAAGAAGGAATCAAACAAACTACTATGATTTGTTGAATAACATTTTAAAAAAGAGAGGACAACATGCCTTCAATACTCTTTTAAAAGAACAAAATAGCCTTGTCACAAAAAAAATATGGCATTTTCATGCCTTTTGTGCTACTTCTATACCCCCAAAAGACTTAAACCAACATTTCCCTCTCTTAATTTGCTCCAACAGACGTTGCAAGCTTTGTTATTTGATTCAATGGAGCAAATGAATCATGACGAATGTGTTTTTGAATGCCATATTTCACAGAAGCACGTGATAAATTCTCATTGTTAACAACCGAGAGTGCAAATATGAGAAGAAAGTCATGGGTATGTTGAATAAAAGTGCCACATGATAAGAAAATCCAACACACTGTCCCCAAAATTTCTAAGTGTTGCATAGTGATAACTTTTAACATTAACATTCAACACATTATCGAGGAATAATTTCACAAAATTGCAAAGTAGCTTGAAGAACTTAGTTATAAAAGGTAGAAATCTTATTCAACTTATACATATAGTTAGCACTGAAAAACACACACACACACACACACACACACACACACACACACACACACACACACACACACACACACACACACACACACACACACACACACTAATCGATTAACTTATTTTCATAGGCCTATTAAGAAACCAACGTTTCAAAATGGTAAAGAGTAACCAAGAAAAAACTCTTAAGAAAAAGCTTATATATATAATCCCCGATTTACCTAGTAACTACATCCTCCCATGTCTCATCGTGATGCATGCGTGATATCTTGCACTAAAATAGCCTTGTTCTCGAACTCATATCCCAACAACGATCCCAAGCCATGGAAATTTGTGTCCCTTAAAACAGAAGGGGCACATCCACATGCTGCCTCTGGTAAATCAGGTTCAAAATCAACTTCCATATTAAAGCCTCCACGACATCAAAAGATTTCACCCATGGATGTGTCCCTTTTTAGGGACATCCACCAACGATCGTCATCAAGAGATTTCCCGACTTCAACTAAAATGTCTCCCAATTTTTCAAAAATGAAGCACATTGACGAGCATCAAATGGTTCCTCACAAATATATTTAACAATAACAATGTATCATTAGTATAATTTGGTTGGCCCTTTGAAGGATATTTTTAGATTCAGGATACCCTTTCTAGTACATTGAATTTTAAAAGAGAAAGTAATGATGCATAGTGATTGATGTTCCACTCCTATTACTACTAAAAAAGAAAACAAAATAAATTTAAAAATAAATAAAAGTGTGAAATTAAATTTATCACAATATACTAAATTTAAGTGAGAAACCAAGTAATCAAAACAAGAATGTGTCTTGTCTTATCACACACGAACTCAACACAAAAAGAAAGCGAGTCATCATATACACTAGAGGCAACAACACCCCTCCCTAAGGAAAGGAAACATCCAACATGATACCGACACCTCTCACTAAACTTCTCACCCACCAATCCCCCCATTACCCCTCTTAAGAAAGTAGGCATTAACATTAGTTATCTTAGCAATGCAAAAGTTCTATGTATATATATTAACTCACTTATCACTCTCACGTTTTCATTTTACTATACATGATTCTTAGCTTACAAATTGGTGTGCCTCTATTTTGGAATAGGGCTTTCAAAATTTTAATTTTATTAAGAATAATTATTAAGCTTGCAGTATAAATTTAATCTGCATGGATTTTCTAAAATATTATTAATAGTAATTACAAATTAAAGGTTGAAATTTATCTAAAAGGCAGCTGTGTCTAACCTTTAATTAAAAAAAAATCATCTAAATATAATTTATGATTTTTTAGGCTTATGTTATTCATAAGTTATGTTATTAGTCTATGATTTTGCAATAAAACCTATCTACAAATTAATTATCTCCATAGAAAAATGGTGGTCAAATATGTGAAGTTTAAACAAGTTTAAATAAAATTAAACACTAAAAACTATAGCAAAAAAAAAAAAGAGAAAAAAAGAAAAGAAAAGAAAAACAACATATACAAAATCAAACTCTTTGCATCATCGCCAACCAACCAAAACCAACTAACTTCCGGTTTGATCCATGGCCTACCATGGACCCCACTCTGCACCCTTAGTTTGCTTTGCGTTTATGGTCAATCGAGGATCACATCACTTAACAGAAGCACGACGAATCGAGGATCACATTATTGAGCTGAAGCATGCCCAATCGCTACGTCTTGCATTCCCCTCGACCAAGCCCTCCAACCAGCCTGAGGTCCTCCAACCAGTCTCAAACCAATATAACATTTAATGAAAGACACACAATTATATGTTTGTATTTTATTTTGGTTTTCTTTACTTTATGTACTTTTTTCCTATCTAACTGCTAAAATCTATTTAAAATTCAATAACCATATTATTAACGTGTTATGTGGCTTAAAACGAATATGATGTGTCTTTGATTTAGAATTTTAAGGAGGACATGACTTGGCTTAAAACTTATATGGCACTTCATCTATTTCGAATTATAAGAAGGAGCGCCATCCATTTCAAATTGTAAAGAGGACACAACCCCATAATTGAAAAGTATTTTGAATATTTTTTTACCATATCAAAATGATGAAATTGAATATATATTTTTCATAATAATTCATAATATTAAGTTAAATTAAAATATATAAATTTTTTTTTAAAAAGTATATATAATATATTTCTTCCAAACAAATATATATATATATATTTTTTTTATATATATAAAATATACAAGGTTGGATTTAGTACTCCAAAAATCTCCTACCATCCTTACAGTATGCAGCTCAACCACTTAAAATTGCAATATTACTAAATTTAATTAGAACTCGAGTAAAATTCATCTCGTTAAAATATCTCACCAAAGTTGTCCAAACACTTAAAAGTCATCTACATCAAATGACATTCTCGTAAAAGTACAACTAGAAAAGGGCAAACGCATCTCTTCGCATATCCAAACCTCGTAGGGCAATACAACCCTCTCCTATTGACCACGTTCCTAGGGTTTTTGCTAAATACAAGCTAAATAGTTATAAATACGAGCCCAAAAACATCCAAGAAGTTATCAGGCATACATCTACATCTATATATTTACTCCACAAAGCGAGTTTTGTTGTCCACATATCTTGGTCTGTGATTGAAAGTGTTCAATCGTTTCTAACTTCTCCCTTGTCGTCGTACTCGCAATCATGCCTCGTCGCAGTGGAGGTTCGAACTTCCAACCTATTGAATATATATTATTTGGTTACCAGAATTTCTCTGTTTTTGCTCTCTTATGTTTTTATTTTCTTTCGTCAGATGTCTTTTGGGATAGGCTCTGAAACGTCGATTCTCTAACTATGCGATTTACAGTAAACCCTACAAGCGTGTGATTTCTTTTGGAATGGATTCTGAAAAGTAGATCGTATAACTAAACGCTCTATAATAAACCCTGCTAGCATTCATGGCTTACATGAGCTGCTTGGGTGTCGATAACAATATTTTCCTTGTAACACAATCGAGAAATGTTTAGCGGCATGGGGTTTTTGGCCCTATCTTGTAAATCTAGAGCTTAACCCATTGGCTTTTTGGTTTAAGTCTCTCTAAACCCTTTATTTTGAGAAGATCCGAAAAATATCAAAACCCTAGAAACCCTAAGCGTCCTTTTGAGCATAGGGTTCAGCAAAAGGGAGTATCTCCAAAAATTGAGACAGGCTTGTTGCAGCTTCATAAATATGTTTATGATTATTATTATTATTTTTAAATCTTGTTTGTCAAAGCTGCTTTGAGAAACATGATCCTAGTTGAGGGATTCAGCGCAGTCTGCCTTTGGTTCCAGGTTGGAGGGGGTACCTATTCTACCAATACTGCCTAGCACTTGTACATGACTTTCTCCTATTTTGACATGTTATTCAATAGAGCAAACCACAGTAAAAATGGAAATCTGGTGGACACCTCAGCACTCTCGCTTTAGTAAGTAAAGAGGAACCTCTTTATTTGGTGGGTAAAGAGAACTTATATGTTGCCTTAGAAAAGAATTTGCAACACTGAGCCGTCATGCTTTGGACCTTTAGTCCAGTTCTGAGATCTGATACGTACAAAAAAGGATTTACAGTCATGTGCTTTGCTGTGGCTGTTTAACATGAAAGTTCTAGCTAGATAAGCGTTATATATCCCTGATTGGTCATAATCACTATATAATGGTTAGACATTTTGGCCTGTCTTATGAAAAACATGTGGTAAGCTTGGATTCACATGTCTGTGTGTGTAGATGGTGTGCTATATGTGCCATATGTTTAATCTCCTAGCTCTGGATGCCCCCATGGCTACCTTAAAATGCTAAAGAAATGAGCAAAATCAGGTTTTCCATCTAGCCTGTTTCAAAATATGGCCAATGGGGTGTTTGTTTGGTTCAGTGGTGAGACTGATGATTAATGGCTTATTACACCTGCACCAGGGTTCCAAGGCAGGGATGGTCCCTCCACTACTAATGGTTACTTCCAAGTCTTGAGTGATTTTGTAAATTAGATACATAACATAAATAATATTTGTTTTTCTTTAACAATTTATTAATTTGTTGTTGACAAATATTATTAGTATTTATTTTCCCCTTCCATACGATATCTAGTATGATATCTTTCAAGTACTTTTAAGTATTGGAATTGGGAAATGACAGAACGCTGTTCGAGTAAGGGGAAATTGGGTCCATGGCCAGGGCCTAGTAAAAATTGGAAATCTGGAGTAGGCTTTAGTGTAGCAAAACACGGAAATGGAGAAAACATCAATAAACAGTTTATAGCTGTGTACTAGTTTTTTGGATGGGAGGATGCATCCCCGGGACAGTTAGAGCACACCCCCAAAATTTACAGGGGACACACAAACACACACATATGAAAAGGATATTAAAAATTTGGAATTCACCATAAATATATGCAGTTGCTTAAAGCTTGTAAACATAAAAAGCTATACTATATAGTATATAGTATTATGCACAGTCCTTAAACTTGCCACTTACGAAAAAGCTTGAGCAATTCAAAAAAGGGCTGAGTGGCATTCTATTATTGGCCATTAGGAAACTTAAAGTGTAACTATTTTCAATTTGTTATAAGGTCTTTGAAGGGTCTATGAGACAGAATTGTCTCTATTGTTGCTATTCTTCCTCATATTTTTTGTTATTGTTGATTATGTTAAAACACAAAATGAATTCTCTTCTCAATAGGTCTTGTAAACTTCTACAGCTATGTCAAAAACCACTATAAAACACTCTGGTTTTCTAAAGAGATTAAATTTGTATATCAGAATAAGAATACAGTTGAATAGGAATTTATTCAAACATTGACATGTTGTACATGGGTTTCCAGGAGTCATTCAAAGTCTAGTGTTCCCACCATCCCAACTTCAAGCATCGAGAAAACAATCAGATAGTAGTGACTTGGATTGGGTACTAATTGAAGCCTAGCTTTGGGAAACTTAGTAACTATTTTCAATTTGCAAATTTGCAATAAGGTCCATGAAGGGTCTACGAGTCAGAGAATTGTCTCTATTGTAGCTTTTCTTCCACATATTTCTTGTTATTGATGATTATGTCAAAACACAAAAGGAATTCCCTTCTCAATAGGTTTTGTAGATTTTTACAGCTGTGCTGAAAACCACTATAAAATGCTTTGGTTCTGTAAAGAGATTAAATTCATATATCAGTTTTAAGAAGACAATTGAATAGGAATTTATTCAAATGTTTAGTACCCAATCCAAGTCACTCCTATCTGATTGATTGTTTTCTCAAAGCTTGAGGTTGGGATATTGGAAGCACTGGACTTTGAATGACTCTTGAAAACCCATGTACAACATGGAAAAGATGAACTTGTCTCATGAATGCTTCATGGACCTTATTGCAAATTGCATACAATTGCACTTAAGTTTCCTAATGCTAAACTACATTTTGCTCATTATTATTATTATTGTCATAATTACTGTCCCCAGCCCATTGTCCCCTGAAAAATTTAGGGTGTACTCTGGCCGTGCTAGGCACGTGTCCCCCTGCCCTGCTGTTCCCTCTCGTTTAAACCAGTGCCTGAAGAGTGCATTTGGAATATGAACTTATTGAAGTTGCATTTGCAGCTAGAATGTAAAAAGGACCTCAATAGTTTACAGAAACGATTTCTGAGAACACTAAGTTTCCTAGAGCTAAATGACATTTTGCTCATGCCTGGCGACCAATAACTGAATGCTACTTGGCCCTTTTTTAAATTGTTCAAGTTTTTTTTTAGAATTTGCAAGTGTAAGGGTTGTGCATAATATTATATGCTATATCAAGCTTGAAGTAACTGCCGTTACCTGTCTTGAACACCAGTGCAACATAGCTGAAAAGTAGCACCTGAGGAATGCTTTTGGAATCTTAACTTATTTAAGTGGCATTTGCAGCATGAATGTAAAGGACGACCTCAATAGTTTACAGAAACAGTTTCCGACTATGCTCAAGTTTCTAAAGCTAAACTTCATTTTGCTCATGTCTGGCATCCAATAATGGAATGTTACTCTTTCTTTTTTAACTGGTTCAAACATTTTTAGAATTGATAAAGTGTGAGGGATGTGCCTAATAATATTAATATATACTATTAACTCTTTATGCTTGCAAGCTTGAAGCAACTGCAAATGTTTATGGTGAATTATAGATTTTTAATATTATTTTAACATATTTGCTGTCCCCAACTTGTCCTCCACTGCTTTAAAACCAGTGCAATATAGCTGAAAATAATGCTCGAGGAATGCATTTGGAATCTGAACTTATTGAAGTGTCATTTGCAGCATGAATGTAAAAAAGGACCTCAATAGTTTACAGAAACAGTTTCCTACCTTGCAAAATGTCTTGGAAGTAGTTCCTACCTTGCAAAATTTCTCTGGACTTATTTTTCAAAACATGGGCGTTTTAGATAACAATTTTGTTGGTACTGCATAAAAGGTTGTCTTGAAACGAATATTATAAAAGGATTTTAAAGGAGAACAGTTCTTCAGATTATTTGAAAAAACAATTGAAAATTGTCATATTTGTTTCAATAGTGTGAAACCATTTTACAAAAGAAATATATATGGAAAACTGTCCTTTTACGGAAACCTGGAAATAAGCTTGACCCAATCTCATGCACTTCAGTGTAGAATAGGGCTTTCTGTTACCTTGCCAGTGCCATAACAATCTGTCTGAAGGCTATATTAACAGTATTCATAATACATATATTCATTAGCCACATCTGGAGAGCCCCATGCAAGGAAGTAACATGCTCAACAGGATTCGGAATTGGGTCATTGTCACAACAATCCCAATTTGCTGCTAGACCATAGCCAGGTGGACTTATCAAAGGAGAAACATAGGGGTGGGCTTTGACCAGCTTATGTATGTAGGGGTCACAAGATCATTTATATGACCAAAATATTTGCTATCTCTTCAGGGTGACGAGTTCTGCTGATTGGAAAACTTTTTTTTTTCTTTAATTATGTATGGGTTTTCTGTTAATTATTATTTTGAAGGGTTTGTAGAAGTACATAATGTATGTAGAATAAGACATGTTTACATGTTCCAGACTAAAGATGTCATACATGGTGGAAATGTTATTTACCACTTTGACCACGTAATATGTTATTTGATTACTTGTTCTTCCGTCTAAATTTTAAAGTTTTGGTTGCAGGAGGAAGGCCCGCTCCTCGTGCAGCACCTCGTGCACCAGTTCGCAGTCCTCCTCAGCCAGGTAAGTATTTGTGTTTTATAGTCTGATTAAATGCTGAATCAGAATGAGACTGTTTAAAATTAGAATATGTTTCAAACTGTTACCAGTTGTGTACACTACTACATTTTAGATGCAATTATTTGTTTCTTTTATGTCTTTCTTTTTTGAAACCGTATGATTTTTCCTTTGTTTCGTTCATTCATCTTTTTGTTGTTTTGTTTTTGAAACTCCATTAACTTAACATTCTGTCTTTTCTAGAAAAGGAGGAATTTTATATCCGTATAATAGGTCCAAGATGTGACAATGCTGGGCTGTCAAGATATTTTCTCTTCAAGGATCCCATATTTTTTTGGTTGTCTTAAACTGCTTACTTTTGCTGGGTTTACCCCCACCATTCTGCCACATTTAGTCTTGTCTACTTCAAAGGTCTATGGCTTTCCATTGATCTTTTCATCCTATGTAAATCATCAACTTGATATCCTTCCAATTCATATTCATCACTGTGGATTCTTTAATGATTTATTTTCTTTATCTGTCCACTTTCCTCATTGGTACTAATTATCCTATCACTTTCTTTGCTCCATTGGTGAAAAAGAGACTATTCCAACAATAATTGAGCCAAGTTGATTCCTTTGTTTTTTTGAGATATCTCTATCTTTTATTTTATTTACAGTTATAATTATGGTTGATCTAAAGTATGCATTCATCATCCCAGCCGCTGAAATCTATTCTTACATGAATAAATCTATTCTTAAGGCCAATTGTAACAACCTATTCTTAAACCTAATTTGTAAAAATTCTGCTAATTTCAATTCCTACTTGTACATCTTGTATTGGTAATCTGTATGTCCCTAATACGGGGTTGATATGATGCTGGATCCAGATAATATGGCCAGGGCATGCTCATGATAT